>JBAMJV010014358.1:0-57558 GCA_037951105.1 Echinarachnius parma
TTATATGTGTTTGTTATTGCATTTTATTATTATATTTAGAAATAATATTTTAATAAAATGTAAAACCAATCGCATAATTATAATAATAAATACAATACATTTTAAGGGCTAACTGTTTAAATCTAATTTGCAGAGATTATAAATTGTTTCCCTCCTATAACATAATATGTCAAAGTTAAATCTAGCAAATAATCACGTTGATAGTTAATTCCGATGTTTCCTGACCCACATCTCGTTTCCCTAATTGTTAACCTCCAATCAGTTTCAATGTTTCAATTAGAATTAAGACAGTGTTGACCTTGAATGGTTTATTATAAATATTGGCGAGCTGAAATTTAGTTGTACTATATTATAATGATCCTAGCAAAAACAATATTTTTGATATATCAAGAAAGAACAAAACAGGCGATATTATAAGTATTATTACGATGTAGTCATCCAAAAATAATGCATAAATCTTAATTCTCTATTAAATGGAGAAGTCCAAAAAATCTAATCCCCTTGCTAGATATAAATTTCAAACGATACCACATAATTTGGCACTATCAACAGATTGAAGTAGAGATGCTTTGAAAACCCTATTCATACGTCATCATAATAATAAATGCGTTTGTCAAGTCTAGATCTGCATACTTACGGGCTGGATATTGCGCCCTTTGCACATAAGGCGAATAAATTATGCTATAATCATGTATTTATTTTGTATTATCATTATTATATTATTATTTTATTTATTTAATTTTCTTTTTTGAGAGAGGGGGGGGGCGGGGGGGAGGGGTCTCCATGTATGTCGTTGCTGTTGTCTTAATACATGCAGTCAATATTGTAAAGCAAGTCGCTATCCTCTCGCAAGTAGCTGACGACCTTTGTGATGTACCTCTTCTTTTCAAACAACTGGCGTCATACAGCCATTTAGTTGGACTTAAATCCGACAGGCAGATGAGAAAACAGTCTCAAGGCCTGCAGCAGAGGAGGAGCCGACAGTCCTCAAGTTTTGCAGAGGGTGGGGCAACAGTTTCCACTCAGACCTTCGGTTGTAATGTTGTTATTGCGCCATATACCCCGCCTTTTTACCATTATGTTTTGAACAGCTTTCTTTCGCGCTGTAGGCCTGCGACTGGGCACAATCATAATATTGGGGTTTGCCTTCCTATAGTATAATGTCCACGCTGCACGGGTAGAAGTAAATATAATATCTAGTGGGTATTCAAAAACAGCTAAGCAAGGTGTTCAACTGTAAAACGAACCTCCGTGATGGTGACTAAAATTCAACATATTCATGTGTGGTTGGCAGTGACCTGGGTCGAAAGGCACACGCAAGGGGCACCTGCTGTCAAAAAAATTGTGCCAGTACTTGAACTTTTACTAAGATTTTTGGGCCATAAATGACTGAACGAACGTCCGTGAGCACAAACATTTCATAAGTTTGTTACAGTTAGAATGACTTGAGGAATATAAATCTATCTGGGATATGAGAGACATAACAATGTACTAACAACATCAAACGGTATCAACTTGATGTGAGCGTTTAACATGGTAACATTATTAGAACAATTTTCATGATCGAAGCGTCCGTGAACGAACGTCCGAGCGAACGTCCGTAATCATAAATAGTTGTCAAAAGGGCTTCGAAAATGCTCGTTATATAGCTTCTTGGTGGTTAGCTGCTTGCCAAATAAAATTGCTGTACCGGTGTCTACGTGCAGATAAGCAGCCTCAGATTCGTAATTGGGTCTACTCTTGCCGGACGTTCGTTTTCATCACGGACGTTCACGAAGATCAGTTTTCGGCCCAAACCAAACAATTATATTTTATAGATAGTTTTCAAATAGGCAAAATACTGTGGCCCTACTATGAGTTCATCAGACTGACCCCAGCAATTGATGACTAGGATGCACTTCGCTGAGCAGTGATGATACAAGACGACAGAACGTCCGTGACGAAATTCCAGTATAATTCATACCAAAAAATGTTACTCCGCGAGCAGGAGTTGTTAGCCAACAATTTTTGTAGAATGTGTTCAGTGGGTTCAACCCTTAGTTTTGGCAATAGTTTTTGTTTTGACAACTGAGTAGAATTCTGGTTGTATGGATTTTAATGTATGTTCACGGACGTTCACTTATTATGACCTTTCCTATTGAAATGTACCCTGAGATCATATCAATGCCGCTACTACCGCCAATTCTTATGTGATACATGCTCAAGACACGTAAGATAGAAAATATAACATTAATGCCCTTTAAAGTTGATTAATATTTTTTTTAATCAGGTTAAAAAATTATAATTTTGTGGGAAAATGCCAATTTATGCTATTTTTTCACATTTGAGGTCCTGTGGCATGAAACCAAATGTTTTGAAATGAGTATAAAACTATACATTTTCTGAAAGCCTTAATACTACTAAGTCTTTAATAGTAGAGACCAAAAACAGGTATATCAGAGTTAATGGTGAGACACAGCAAATTATAAAGCAGCGCCAAGGTCTGGAAATGCCCAAAGTGCACATTTCAAAAAATCTGACCCATATAAACAGAACCTTAGAATAGTGATGTCACATTCATTTGTTATAACATAGTAATGGTTTGAAAAGCAACTTGTCCTTTGATTCTGGCTTTAGGTACTTGGTTGAAGCTTGATGATTGCCTTCTCCACCCAATCGCTAGGTCAGAATTTCTTCTGCTTGCCTGACATTGCTTAGAACTATTACCAATGGCAATGAATTGATGTGATGTCACACTTCAGTACTCTATTAATAACCGTGTTCCAGTTTTTAACCATTGAAAATGTTTTGGGGCAGTACCGCCACTACAAGCTTTGTAGCTCAGCAATTTAACATAGGCTTAGTATTCAGTGGGTCTTCAGTTCCATTTCTGCTTAAAAATGCAATTTAACAGCAGTATTATGTAACTTTATGTTATGTTCTTATAGTAACATTACTTTTGTTATTAAACCAAATGAACATTTATTTTTTGTTGTCCCTTCCAGCATTTTTCAAGTTGCCCAAGAGGTTAACAAGAAGACGTGTGTGGTGGACACTCGGACAACTCTTGAGAAATTCAAGGAGTGGGTGCAGCTGTGTGGTCTGCTCAAGAGGATTTGAATCCCAGCAAAGTGAACAATTTTGTACTAATTTCATTTATTTTGATTAATTGTAAATTATAAATTGTATTAACGTTTTTTCTTCTATCCCTTCCAGCATTTTCCAAGTTGCCCAAGAGGTTAACAAGAAGACGTGTGTGGTGGACACTCGTACAAGACTCTCAAAGAAGTTTAAGAAGGAACCTGTCAGCTGTGTGGTCTGCTCAAACGACGCAGAGGTCTGTTATGCAAGAGATACATAATTCTTTTTACGTGCATCTGATACGATATTAGATGTGGGCCAATGATTATCATTGTGCGCGAATTTTGTAGATTGATGGCACGATGTAAATGCTAAACTATCATTATTTATGTATTATTATTATTTTTATTTGTTGTTAGTATTCATTATTTATATTATTAATTATTATTATGATTATTATTATTATTCTGTATTATCAGTAATATTATTAAAGTTGCTGCTACTGCAGCTAGGTTAAATCATATTGTCATTCATAAATGTTTTTGTCCATTCTTTATTTGATTGATGTAGAAATACAATAATAATAATTGTGTGTTATATGTGTGAAAATGATGCGAGTTTGGTTGCCAAACAAACATTATAAATTGATGTGTATATTATACAGTGAAACCTCTTTATAACAAGGTACCTGATAAAGCGAGGTACAGTAGTTTCAAAAGTCCGGGCTCTATGATTTTATTTTTTTATTATTTTTAAAGCCCTGATACATCAAGATGTCCGATATAACAAGGTATAATAATAATAATATACTCAATTTATATAGCGCCTAATATGATTGATATAATCAATAGGCCCCCAAGTTACACATTAAAATGAAGTTTCACTGTATTAGATACATATAATTGGGTAGAAGTTTGTTACCATTTCTCTTCTTTTCTCCTTCAGATATGCAAGAAGACATGCAGTGTGTTGTCGGGGTCAGACTTTGTGTGTATGCAGCTGCATGGATACAGCAATCTACTCAATGGGGACACAGTAGAACGATGAAGATATAGAAGTAAGCTTAAATATTCAAATCAAAATCTTTCCTAGGAATTCATTACTACTGGGAAAACTGTTTATCTAAAAAAAAAAAAAATCCCCTTTGTAATAAATATATAAGGGCAAAAAATGTGTCATCCTTATTATTCTGTTTTAAGCACTACAGGGAAACACTACCTGTCTATTAAAGACCAACCAACGGCGCACGGAGAGCAACTAATTTCGGTCTTTGGTTGATTTAAATGTGATTATTTCCTGCGGATGCAAGGTCAGAAGTCTTTATAAGCAGGTAGTCTTTATAGACAGGTTAATGTACATATGTAAACTGCTTCCTAGGGCGGCCAATAATTGGGGTTCTGGATTTGCATGTTTGACTTTAGTATATAAATGGACAGTTGTTCTTTACTTACTATTTTTGACTTGTTTTCTAGGCAACTCTATCACTGATGGACGAGAGGTAGGGAAAGTACTCGCCGCGTTACCTAGCAACACCTTCACGGTGACTCTCTCATGCCCCGGAATCGGTTAGGACGAGGGAGATGGCCGACCCGAGAGGGGTGACTTTAAGGTGCGCAACGGGAGATGTGTCGTCGGACTAAAAGTGGAAAAGCTTGTGTTTCCTGGCAATGATAGATAGCAGTTTCTGCAGCAACTGGCAATAACTGCTTGACAATGCTTTTTTTACCATTTAGCACCACTGTTCCATTAAGCTACTCAGTATGTATGGTCTTTTGTGCTTGGTAGACCCTGAGAGGGGTAAGCTTTTAATGTGCGCTAAGGCAGATGTGTCGCCGGATTTAAAGTGGAAAACACTGCATTTTTCCACAATGAGAGATAGCAGTACATACAGACTGGACACTTAAAGACATCCACTATTGCTGTCTCTCTACCCAGGTGTATAAAATGGGGACTCGTAGGAGGTGAAAGCCTTTATGTGAATGAACTTCTCAAAGCCCATGAGCCGCCGCTTGGAAGGAATGCTCCCAGGGAGTGGAGATGGTGAACACAATGTTTGCAGACTGCGATTTTATTCTATGTCTAGGGTAGAGATGATATTTTATCATAAATAGGCACTATATATCAATCCAACCTATTATTGATATTTGTATCTGTTTACCACACTCACCCATACCCACGGGCCGTTCCATCCTGTGATTTACAAATCTGAACTACCTTTGATATCCAAAGAGGAACAGAAGGCTAAATAACCAAGTCCTGTAATCAGGGATGCCAGTTTGAGGGCTATAGCCTGATTTCAGACCCTGACTGACACCTTTCCATGTCAGCTTTATCAGGCTTCATATTGTACATAACATATGAGGCTCCAACATGTCTGGGTCTCTTTCAGGCTCATCTGGAGAAACCAACTGGTATCCCTGTTTAATGCAGTGGCTTCAGATCAGACAGGGTTGTGATAAGTTACATTGGATAAAAGATAACAGTAATTTTAATACAGGATGTTTTTAGCGAGTCTTATGTTTCTTAATATGTTTTCACATATTTTAACCCCTTGACTACGGGAACCGAGTGGGTTGTGTACAAAGTCTATGGAGATTCCAGAATCTCGAAGGGTATGGGTTAAAACAGATAATGTAGATTTTTAAAGATTTTATGTCCAACTTTCAAACAAGAATATTTTCTATTTTTAGTTATAGAATAAGGAAATGGATGGGTATGTCTATGATAGTGTGCTGATCAAAGTAACACAAATTTAGTACATGTATATCCCCGTATGTACATCATATGCTAATTTTGTAAAATAATTTTGATTAATCAATTTTTTTAATTGTTTAATACCATTCCATCTTTCAAACAAGTGTACATTTTAGATCATGGGGAATGGGCTGGGTGTGATAATGTGCTGATCCAAGTTGCACAAGTAAAATATATTATTCATGATGTGGTGTGGTAAGATTGGTAGAGCGGACACTTCCAGTCCGGAGATCCCAAATTCAAAACCAGTGTACGCCTACTGCATTTGTGACCTTACACCACAAATCGACCTTTATGTCGCTCAGATAGTTTCTCTGTTATTAGCTAAAATAATCAAATTTGGTTTAAAATATGATATTTAGGTTTTTTGTATTTCCTGAATGAAGGTGTCTTAATCTATCTTCTGTGAAATTTTGATCGTCAGAAATTATTTTAAAATATGTTTTTTCATCGAATAACAATTATCAGATTACATCGCTTGAATGGACGCCAATCTTTGAAGTGGCCCGTTTCTTTCTCCCTTGTTTTAAATCTGCTTCAGCTATTTTCCAAATCTTTGGCGCTCATTTTCCGAGGGTTTGGCTTGTCTGAATATGACAATTTATATACCATGTTAAAGGTAATGACTTCTACTGTTATGTCATGTGAAAATCAGCATAATCATTTTACCAGACTTATTGGTCGTTTTGTGGTGTAAGGTCACATTTGTCCTCCAGCAAGACAAATAATTGACTATTGCTGCTCTCTACCCAGGTGTATAAATGGATACCAGGATGAGATGAAAGCCTTTGTATGAATGATCTTCTCAATGCACATGTGCTACTTGGAAGGAATGCTCCCAAGAAGGTGGAAATGATGCACACAATGTGTTCAGGCTCGCACCGCTTTTTATCCTGTGCTTTATTAAAGTGGTCCATTAAGTTTTTCAAAATCACTTGGAGCTTCACATTTCTCCTGTACCTTGCCATTCGGTTTATGGTACAGTAACTGAATATTGAAATTTTGTATTTATTTTGTGAATGTCTCCCTAATTATGGAAATATTTATGATTGCGTGCAAAACATTCCACTTTTTGATTGCAGTCAAAATCAATGGGCAGTAGGTGATAAAATACAACATAAGTTTTCACTTTTTTCACAGTTGTTCAAAAATGATAAGAATCTTACAATGATAGTATAAGCATATTATGACTGAAGTCTCAAATATGTTTTTTCAGGAAAACCTTATGAGGTTAATGGATTTAATCAAACCCATTTTATAATCTTACAACAGAGTCCAGATACTGAAACAAATCAAATGTATAATTGAAAGAAAATATTTCTATAGAATGCAAATCTAACTCACACAGAAAAAACCTGACCTTTCTCCTTACCATGTAATAATGTTAATGTTGTATGCACTTAACTTCTTTGTAATAAAAAGAAATGTTAACAATTTTAAATACTGTGTTGACCGTTTTGAAATTATTGTCGGGTTTTGTGCTGTAGGTAAAAGGGGTAACACTATGAAATTAGTCAAAACATATTTCTGATTTCCATGGTTTTCATCTTTTCTAAAAGCCTGCAGGAACAATTTGTATCGACCAATAATAAGGACCTCCTCTTGTTTCATAATCATCATGAAGACCGTTATTGAATTGCCAATAATTTTTTAGAAAAAGATAAAACAAAAGTTTGTTAACCCTAACCAGGCCGGGTTATTTTGGCTATGCTATAGCCGGGGGGGGGTGGATTCCACCCCCCCCCCTGAGATCTCGGTCGCCGAACGCGCGGCCGCCACAAAATTTGGCACACAGATAGATTGCGACATAATCTACAAGATTGCATTGTTAGTTTTTTGAAAAAAATCAATTTCGAATTAATTATGCAAATTTATGCAAAAATCCCCTTTTTGTCAATAAATCACTAAATATGGCTCAGAATATGCTAATTTTGTGCATGAATATTCTTTATGACCTAATTATCAGGTTTTCAACATTAAAAATTGCGACAGCCAAAAAATTCCTTATGTATTTCTTTGTTTTTTGAATTTCTTATGTATTTCTTTGTTTTTTTACTTTTGTTTTTTATTATTTTTTTTATGGAATAAATTATTAACCATTATTCAACAACTTTTAGCCCAAAATTATATGACTGCAGTGATTAGAATGAAAAATAATGAAGGTTTTGTCTATTATAGGAAAAAATCAATTTCCATAGGATTTGTACACAAATCACAAAATTTTGCGATTTTCGGGCCGACGCTCACTTACAAAAGGTCACGTGACTTTAGAACCGTATACCCGGTCGTCGCAAATTTGGTCTCAAAAGTTGCGCAAGACTTCAATGAAAAAACTCATGAAGTCGCGCGGCAATACCTGCGCGCGTTGCGGAATTATCGCGCGAAAAGTCGAGGATTCCACCCCCCCCCCCCCGGCCTGGTTAGGGTTAAGGGTCTTTTTAAATAACCAGCATTCGTACAGTACTAGTAAAAAGTACAGTGGAACCTTGATAAAACAAGGACATCGGGACCAAGGTAGAAACAAAAGAATATAAAGAGCTTGGACCAGAAAATTACCTTAACAGAGGATTTTTGTTCCATTAGAGCTCTTTATGAGGTCCCACTCTACTAATTGAGAGGTATATTCATGGATGAATAGATGGGAATTGTCTTTGGGTGTGTTTCACAGGGATCCCAAGTCGGAACTTAAATTGGACTTTAAAATTATGGAAACCATTACTTTAGTTTCAAGTTCTTTAAACAGGCCTAAAATGTTGATACAAAATCATTAGCATTTTCTTTTATCAAAGAGACTTCAAGTAATTGATGTCAAATTTTGTTGAAAGTTTCAAATATTAATATTTTGGGCTCTTGAATATGTCTAATTCTAAAGCAACAAATGGCTTTCCATAATTTGTAAGTCCAACTTTGTACCAAGTTTGACATGAGATCTTTGTGAAACACTTACTTGATGACCTTAATAACAAAACATTATAATACTAAGAAATACAATATATGAACAAAAAAGGTAGTGTCATTAATATCTTCCACTTTATTCTGAGGATATATGTATGTACATTTACAGTTTTCAATCACGTGGCTCATATATATCAAACTACAAGACCAGTATTATAAGAATCTGAATAATCACGTCATCAGGTACTGCAGTAGAACAATATCTTCTCTACAACACTCTTTAATTCATATAATTATCACAATTATAACCACACAAAAGAAAGATAATACAATTTTAATTATTACACTTTTGTTAAAACTACATATTATGATAAGTCTGAGATGACATCCTGTAAATTCTCCAACTACATGTAGTGTATAAAAGTAATGTGGTAAATTTGTATTTATTGGCATAATTCTACTTCTGGATAACATGTTTCGAGCGGTATTAAAGATGGTATGCTACTACGTGAAGTTAATGTGAGACACTGAGAACATATTGATGGTCTTCCGTGATGAAGTACACTACCATAGTCATTTTTTTTTACAACAGCAAAGCATGAAAACATATTATTATTTGGGATTAACTAATGAGCCGAGGGTCATTAATAATAATAATTGCACAGCAGTAATATGATGGGGGTGGGTCTCGCACACTGAACTGAAACTGTGGAAGGAACGTACCCATTCAGATGGCCACTAATGAACAGACTGCAATGCATGCTGCCATCTTGGAAAAACTTGATAATGAATCTGTGTATGATATTTTTATGTTTTTGACTCTGATTGTAAATTCAATTGCAATTTAGCCTTCCCAGATATGATCTAATAAAAAACGGCATGAATTTAATCAAGTCAATCTGTTATTTGCTGATAAATGTCAGTGTTGGGAAATGCCCAAAGGATAAACTGAGATTTTGTTCATTCTTATGCAAAAATATTGGTGAACGAACATACACTACATCATCCTGTGTGAAGAAAAAATAAGCCAACATTCAAGCAAAAATCTGGAACTAAATCATTCAAATGATATTCAAATTAAAAATTTGGTGACACTATGTGCAACATGCATCCAGAGTTGTTCACTAAAGAATCGAGCGAAGGCCCAAATTCATAAAATTTCATAAAATCTCAGCTTCAACCTTTGTTTAGATGGGCTAATTGTGCAACAAGAGATTATTTTAGTTGCTAACTAGGGTTAACTTGATAGTAGGTAATACAGTGGAACCTCGTTATAAAGAGGTCAGATATAACAAAACCCTCTTGCTGGTCCCAGCTCTTTATATTTCTTTGTTTTTTTTACCCTGATATAATGAGAAACCTGATTTAACAAGGTAATTTTCATGGTCCCAAGAACCTTAATATAACGAGGTTCCACTGTACATGCTTACCAAAATAACCATAGTTAGTAACTAATTAAACTTTATGCTGCTCACTAAGCCAAACATCTAATTTAGGCTTAGATTTATAATGAACCTAGTGCAAATGAAATATGGGCCAAGGATTTAAATTCAGCTTCACTTCTTTGAATGAATCGTCCATTCCACAGGTTATCAGTTCAGTGGCTCAGTATCTATTCTATGCACAAAAGTCAACACTTCATCCTCCATTGTAGTTATAATCATAAATGAACATACTGTAACACAGGAGTTTGAATACAAAACAGCCGACTATCATCATAAAGTACACTGTAACCATAACAAAAAATGATGCTCTAGTATTATCACCTCCATATTAAGACCACCTGTAGAGACCTGCGTCCATATTCATGAAACTCTGCTGTCTTAGTTCCATGCTAAATCTATTTTTGACAAGAGGACCAAGACGTATAATATATAAAGCCAAGTGGTCTTTGTACTTGATAAATTAGGTAAATTAACATGTAGGTAAACCATAGTTAATTAAAGTTCACCATAAATAAATGTAAAAATTGCTGAAAATTTTTAGTTAGCTACTAAAAAGACCAAATGTTGCACAATTGTGACTATCATCCAAACCAGAATTAACATGTAAGTAAAGCTAGCAGGGTTTCATGAACAAGGACTAGATACCTCAACTCTCTACAAAGCAACTTCTTCAAGATATTGAAACAAATCAAAACCTACCCAGTATCCTATTATCAAGCACCACTAAACAAATGACTGTAAATAATAACTGAATAGTGACAAAATATATAAGTTTGACACAAGGATCTCACTGACAAAAAAAAACAAACATATTGACAATTGAAAATCACAACCAAACTAAGACCATGAAACATATAAAGGTAGGTAGTATAAATGCACTTAAAGAGACCAATACATGTACATATAATTCTAGTTTTAACCATTTAGTTTTAACACCTAATTCCTGATTATCACATATATATATACATGTAAATCTTGTGTAGTCTCCCTTGTCTGGGGTAAACAGTGGGACTAATTATCGCCACAGACAACTAACGCACAATGGTTGTGACTTCATTTTGACAATCTATGCATATTGCATGCATCGGGCTAGCTTGTTCGTGTTCCAGAAATCGAGAACCGCCAAACCAAAGTCATGCTAGTTTTACCATGGCCCCGTTGCAGAAAGAGTTGCAATGGATTGTACAGTTGCAATCAATTGCAAGTCAGATCATGTAACTAAATGCGCATATATGATTGGTTCAAATTTGCATGTTGTCCGACAAGCAAGTAACTGCAACTTTACAATCGATTGCAACTCTTTTTTATCAAGAGGGCCCAGAACTACTAAAAGTGTGCCCTCGGCAACCAAAATGTTATTCATTTTAAATATTCCCGACCAGGCAACTACAGTAGTGTAGAGTAGACTTTCTTATTTTATTTTCTGTTCGAAGGCTACCCAGTCAAGCCATAGGTTTCAGGCAATAAATGTTTGAAGTCTCTATTTTACTTGCCCGAATGGACCGACAGAAAGAAGGAAATTAGATCATTTGGAACCTCGCTTTATGATAAGCATATGTACATGATGATGTTGATGATGACGATGACGACACTATGATGGCACTGTTTATCAGTTTCAAACATTCAAAGGCATGCATTGAGGTAATAATTTGTTTCTTGTATTTTGTATAATGATAAAGCATGTTTGCTCAACTGTTCAGGTTGATTTTACACAAGTACATGTCCATTTGTACATGCTTCTATACATATTATCCACACATGTATGTATACTAAATTTAATAAAATGTAATGTATATTAAATCTAATAACATAAAATACCAACAAAAAAGGTGTTTAATAATAAAATAGGATTTAGATCTGGATCAGGAAGGTCATACTAAACTATATATAAATGGAATATCATTACATTTTCATATTACGTAGCACACTAATCAAATTGTACATGGATGCTGAGCAATGCTACGTAAACCAGGCCCCATATTCTTAAAACCCGCTAGCTCAGTTCCTTGCAAAGTGTGTTCTAAATGTGCAGTTTATTGATCAACGAACAGTTTTCATAGTCCCCAACTAGGGTCAACTGGGTTAGCCTTAGGTACCCACTAAGTTAACCCTGTAGTTAGCAACTTAAAGGGACTTAGTAACATTGTCCATATCCTCAAAATCCAATTGGAATTCTAGTGGTTTCCATATACCTTGTTACTCTTATTATCATAAAAATCATGGGACAGGTTTTGGTTTTTAGAATTTCCCTTTCGTTAAAAAGATATTTGCGATTGAAGTTTTCAGATGTTAAACTATCCACTGGATTGTCCTAACCGTGTACAAAGTCAGTGCAATGAGTTAGTGAATATCACTTTGCATTTCTGCTCTTTACTCGGCCATTTAGCGTCCATTTAACTTGAAATTTTCATACAGTACCCATGGCACATATAAGATAACAACAATATAAATTGTATCAACCATTTATCACTTTTTGCACATGTCAACAAAGTTACTAGATCCCTTTAAAGATCGTGTGTTCAAGTCTTAGCCACGTCATCCATAATAGACTAAGCAAGGAACTATTTAAGCTAGTGGGCTTTCATGAATATATGGGCCCTGCGCTCTAAATCTATCAATATTAAATCTGCACATTGTTTTTAAATTTAAACCTTGCCTACGGGAACCAAGCGAGTCCTGTAATAACTATGAGAAATGCAAATTCTCATAGGCAATGGTGTAAATAGATCAAATTCGGCCAAATGTGGACTTGCCAAAAAGTGTATACAAATAATCATGATACAGATATTGTGCAGGTTTCACAGAAAAAAAGTACTATAAAATACACTCGGTCATTTCAAATGTGCATTCACCCGATGTGAAAGTGCTTACTCTATCAAATTCTTTCATTATAAATATGTCCTCCCCATTGAAAAATGTACTAATACAGTATTAACTTGTAATTCATACAGATTATTGCTATAAATGTTTTAAAATATATACGATAAGAAAATACCTACAATTAGCAATTTTTTAATACAAATATCTATACAATTTGAATGGACAAAATATTCAATTACATGTATGTATTTCAATTTCTATAACTCACACTATGGCTTAAATACATTATATCAACTTTAAAGTTTAATAGTTAAACTTACAAGGTAAACAAATACAAAAAGTTTGCTTTTATACAATTCTGTAGTGCAAGTGAGCTTAAGCAATCATAGATTAGTGTGCCTAATTATAAAAATCACTTATAGTAAATTCATTACTTCTTATAGTAAATATGCAATTGTCAATAGTTCAAAACTAGCAGATGAAAAGAAAAAAAGAAAAAAATGACATCGTCTAAAAAAATTAATTTTTAGTTTACGTTAAGTGAGCTTTATCCAAATACTTGTTTTACATACATGTACTAGTCAACTTTTTTCTACAAATAACATAAAAATGGTGGTATACTGTTCTATTACTTGAGATGACATGTGCATTTTTATAGCTAGAGTACAAGTCATCATGATTCAATGTTGCTGATGGATATTGGTTTAGAAAATATATGGTTTTAAGAGATACTCTCCTATATTGTAGTGTACATTATATATTTACAAGTCAAATAGTAATTTGACGCAAAACGTTCCCACAATAGCAAAATCCAAACAATCCCACACCCACTTTATGATTGACATGTCTCGGTCCAGTTTGTGCAAACAGCCAAACTATTAATAAATGCTAGAAATAAACTTTTTTGCCTGTTGGGCAAGTCAAAACATGATTTTTCAAATTCTAGTGGCCTGCAACCTGGATCTGGTGGCCCCCAAACAAGGAAAACATTAAAACTTCTGTTATATTTGGTTGCCCATTCGGGCTAGTGGAATTAAACATACAGTCAAACCTGTGTATAGTGACCACCCAAGGGAGACAAGAAATGTGGCCACTGTAGACAGGTGACCTCTATAGACAGGTTCAATTACACTGTTTTTCTCTGCATGGGATAACTTTGAGTGGCCACTATAGGCAGGTTGGCTGCTATAGACAGGTGGACGCTAAGACAGGTTTGACTGTAATTAGGTGGGTGGCCCAAAGCTATTTTTTTTAGTAAATCTGTGCTAATTTTGAGTATCTGGGCACAAATAGTATGCTTTACCAAAAGCAAGCTTCCACACAAACTTTTTTTTGCTGTAGTGGCAAGTGCAGCCTGTTTGGGCAATTAAAATCATACATTTTCACATAAGACTTGCCCCAACAGAAAATGTACTTGTCCGCATACATGTACTGTACCTTCTAGATGAGATTTACACCAAGTATAAGCAATCACATCTTCACTCGTAGTTGAAACAACTATTCATGTACCCTATTGGGCATCCAAATTACGTCCAAGAGTACAAATGTGACCAAAAAAAGCTTCTTTAAATAAAAAAACATAATGGAGAAAATAACTTTTGTAAAAATAACTAAACACTCTAAGCTTGTAATGGCATACATTCAACCATGTTCATGTAAAACATGCCTACATGTACACATGCAAACAACAATGTTATCTCTTCAACAATAAATGTTTAATTTTATACTGTTTTGTCATGATAAACCAAGAAGACAAATACACTATAATTTTAATTTAAATACTGAAATACTGAATATCTCTGCCAACTAACTAAATAAGAGTACATTTAAAGAATATGATACAAATGTACGCTATTATTTTGTACACCAATCATACATAATAATGTCACTCATAAGATAAAGGTCAATTAAACTGTTAATACATGTATACATACTGTACATGTAGAGAATACATGTACAGAAATTGCGGTGCATTCATATGGTATTCACATATCTTGGTCTGTACGACACTGTTCATCTTGATACAAATCCTCTTTTTTGCAGCTTTTTGTGGTATGATATATGCAGAATGGTAAAAAAATGTGCAGGTAAAACTAAGAATTGTCACATCATTTACTTTTCTTGATCAATCTAGCAATCAAGTTAGACCTACATTGTAGATCTATCAATTTCAATCCCAGGTTCTAAAGAACCTCAAATACATGTACATTGGAATTAGATGTTGTGGTGAATGACAAAAATAAATAACATCTGACCATTTGCTTACTATAATTTCTGTTTGTTTGCTTATATAGGCAATGAATCCTCAAAAAGCCCACACCAATCTTTTTTGTTGTTGGTACAGTCAAACCTGCCATAGTGGCCACCTGTCTGTAACAGATATCCTGCCTACATGTACTGTACACAGGTTTGACTGCAAATGAAATAAAGAGCTTTGTTGCAAAATGCAATATAATCAGAGTTAGGCTGGGTTATCATTTTCAAGCATTTTCTGATTATTTTCTTTAAATTTGAGCAACTTCAAATTGACAACAAATCAAGATATTGCATTTTGCAAAAGTACTCTCCAAATTTAGTATAATGATTTCCAATGAGCAGAAGCAAAACTGTTTTTCTATTTTACAATATACTGTCTTCATTTTACTCTATGTTACATCATTGGCATTATAAATACAATAATAAGTCGCAAAACGATGCTTAAATGCAAATTGCAAACCTTCACCGAGTAAATTAGAAAAAAAAGATAACTACTTTAGATAAAAAATGAACTTGATAGTATTACTGTACAAACTTACTGGTCAAGACAGTACTAGAGAAAAGCAAAGGAGTGCACCCTACTTTTGCAAACTATGTATTTCCAATTACTATGGTAATTTGAAGAAATATTGATAAAGTGCATGCAATACTGATAAGGACAAAAATAACATTACTAATGGTCGATGCAGGATACTAAACAACATAAGAAAATAGGCTATAATAAAAAGTAAAATATCTTATCTGGATTGGAGTCTAAATATAGTCTGATATTTACACAATTGGTACAATTCAAATGTGCAGTCTACTTAAAAGAATGTGTATGTTAGATCTGGTATTTACATACATGTATTCAAAACTGAGTTGTCAATAAATCCAACAAAATTATACCAAATAACAATTTGTTTAACAATTTTATTTGGCATTTAAATACAAATAAAAAGATGTATGTCATAAACCATACTAGCTCAATAAAATGGAAGGGTTTTTTTACATTAAGAGAAAAAGATGACTGGGGTACACAATATTAAAATGAATGCCTTCCCCCCAAAAAATCACATGAACGTTGACTGTGGACAGGTACTAATAGAGGACCATGTTCTGCAGTGCATGATTGTGTCCACTCCAAATTAGATACTTTGTGGCGATCCAATTCAAAGAATGGCAGTGATTCCGATAAGACTTAACCATATCAATCGTTAATGAGCAATTTGTTTGCCAGAAGAAAAAAGCAAACAAAAGATAATAGAAATATGCTCTCCATGAGGGCCGATGTCGCCTATTTGCACTACACAATACACATGAATGCCACAGAGCTTAAAAATCCCCGGCACTCAACGTGATATAATGCTAATCATGGTAAACATTTTGAACACTGAGTATACTTTCCGACAGAGCTCTGGTGTACTGTCAGTATAATTATAAAGGATTACAGCAAAGAAACAATAAAACATTAATGATGAATAGATACCTCACGTTGTAAGAAGTAGCAACAACAAATCCCTGTGTCCAACTTAAACAACATACTGTATATCCCATCTTTACTGCGTGACTTGTAGCATTTGATGCTGTTCAGTCTTGTCCATAGATGGATTCATGAGTAAACCCTGACAATTCCTATTTAGAGAGGACTGGTATCACGTCAAAGCTCACATACCAATTTAAACATTAATTATAAAAAAATATTAGATCTCGAACGTTGGCAGCTGTATGTCACAATTTCAAGACAAAATTGTGCAACAAAAAATGTTCCATATGACTAGGAGTTGTTACTGTTGTCAATTGAAATACGACAGTTTAAAATCAGCTCATTCACAGCCTATCATTCGTCGCAGATGTGACAAAAGATATGTGAGACACAACTGAAATTGTTTGTAAACAGCATTTGTGTCCCCCATTCTGTCACAGATGACCGATGGATGCTATGGTCAGTGCAGTTTGTGGTCAGTATGCCACAACATTTATCGCATTGTAGCATAACAAAACAATAAAGCTGGGTTGACAAACCAATCAGATGAAGCTATTCAAGCAAATAAGCGGGGTTATTACAGCTTTTTGCGGGCGGCATTCATGTCCAAACATCCGTTGGAGACGTAGTGCACACACTTGACAAATAGAAAGTGAGGCAGAACTTGCAGTCAATGTTTGTGCCACAACATTAATTTCATCACATTGTGATCACATCATTCCAAATTCACTGACCGACGAGCAATTCATTATACAGTAGCTCGTGCTGCTACGCATTCGTAAGCCAAGAAATGCAATAAGTCATTGCAGCTCCTGCTCAAACTACATGTACACATCCATCCCCAAATATAACTTTGCAGACGATGTAGCAAAACTAACGATGAACTTAAGATCAGTCTGTATTACAAGCGAGGCTACTGTCATTAAAGCTTTTCCTCGGCGTTTGTATACTCCTCATGTTCCTCTTCCGACTCCTTCTGCTCCCCGCTGTCGTAACACTGCCCTCCGAACCGCGTCAGGAGACTCATGCCACTGGGCATACTTGGCATGCTTGGCATGGACTTGGGCATACTCGGCATGGACTTAGGCATGCTTGGCATGGACTTGGGCATGCTTGGCATGGACTTAGGCATGCTCGGCATAGATTTAGGCATGCTCGGCTTAGGCATGCTTGGCATCGAAGCCTTATTTATGGCCTTGGGCAGCCAGCTACGCCTGCTGCTGCTGCTACCACCAGCGGAGCTAGAAGGCTCGGCGCCCTCTATTGCACCCATGGGGATAGTCACAACCTCCCCAGAGAGGTCAGGCATTGCCACCGACGATGCACCAGCCTCCTCGTCGATGACTGCGACCACCTCGAGCGACGAACTCGACGACGAGTCCGAGCAATCTCCCGCGGGTGCTTCCCCTGAAGGTCCTCCAGCAGGTGACCCTTGACCTCGGAAGCGAGACAGAATGTTTGGCATGTTGATGTTGGGCATGTTGATGCTGGGCATGTTGGGCATGCTGGGCATGTTGGGGAGGTGGGGCATGTGGACCCAGCTGCGGCGCGCAGAGAAGAAGTTGCGGGTCTGGCGGGCCATGGCGTGCGGCAGGTTGCAGAGCTGGTTGCCCCGCATGTACGAGCCAAAGTGCTTCATATAATCTGTGAGCTCAACTGTCAAGGACAATATTCATTGGAAATGCACTATACAATAATGAATCTTTATTATTATTATTATTGTTGCTATTATTTCTTGAAATATGATGGTGACATCTTTGTAATAAATACTGCAAGGGTCTATAAAATTAGCAATAACCCCTCAGATATCCCGAGTGTCCTTTAGGCCACCAACATTTTCGAAGGGGTTAAATAATTTGAAGGCAACGCAAATTGGACAATCAGTAAACCTCTGGTAATATATGTAAATAAACTTTCATTAACCCATTCAGGACGGACTGATTTTACTACAACATGTATTCTCCGTAGACCTAAGCCCAAATATTTTCGGGACTAAAATAGGTCCTGCAATTTATTTGCAACCCATCCATGTTAAAACTGTTAGTGATCATGACCAATTAATGAGTTGAAAATATAGCTTTGTAATATGAAGTATCAATTTGTTTTACTTCAAGTCACCTTTCCAGTAATTGTTAGCAATGTAATAGGTTAACTTAATTTAATGGTAGAAGTTCTGAATGGGAAACCAAACACTGGCATTTTTTCGCTTACTGTTACTGATAAGTGCATAATTGCTTTCACTTCTAGTCCTATTTTTCCTCTTTGGTATCACTAATTATGGAAATAAATCAATGGTTTTTTTAAACCACTATCATCTGTTTTGACTGACCACTGGAGGCTGCCATGTCAAAAGAAATGCCAAAGAAATGTCTGAATGTCATTTCAGCCAAGAGGAAATACACGACTAGAATTGACCAGAATTGCACACTTATCAGTCACAACAAAAACTTGTCTGACTTCCCTTTAAAAAGATCAATCCTGAAGGTCGTAAGATTTTTTATTAAATTAAAGAATGCATTTAAAAACAATCAAAACAACATGAATCGAAAATTGTCTGCTTTCCCTGAGGAAAGAGTTCTGTAGTAAAGGATATATGAGAGTCCATGGTGGTTGTCCCCCATTGAGGTAGAGACAGTAAGACAGTCCGTCCCTCGCCTGCCCGTGGATCGAGTAGTAGTAGGGCAGAAACTCGTGGCGCTGAAACTTGTGCTTCTCGTAGAATTTGATGGCCCCCGTGTTGGACGCCAGAACATGGAGGTAGACGGCTTTCACCATTGCACGCGGGCCGTTCGATAGGGAGGTCAGGAAGTTCTCTAGCATAGCAGATGCTGAAATGGATTCAGATATTTATGACATTTAAATTACTTGTGTTTGTTGTAATATTTGATGGCCCCCGTGTTGGACGCCAGAACGTCTTAGGTCTTAGGCACTGATGGGAAAGCAATTTACTTTTTAGTAAATTTATAAGCATTTTAAGCAGTACTTTTATTTCAAAAAAGGAAATTTATAAGAACAAATTCTGGATGATCTTACCAATTCCTTTTCTCCTATATTCCTCTACAACTCCCAGACTGAGTATGTAGGCCACTTGAGTTGTCCCGGGAAATGTTGTAGACAAGATGTTGGAATCCTGTGCAGGGAATACAGAATACAGAATGCAAGCATAATAATTTAATGTCAAATTCATGACCACTGATACATACATTAACCCATTCCCTTTGAGATTATAAAATCCCCATAGACTTCGTACATAGTCCACCTGGTTCCCGTAAGCAACGGGTTAATATACCCAATGCAATTAACTTACTGGCCTTGTGGCCAACTCCGGCGAGTAAAAACAAGATTTGTCACATTCCAAGGAAAGAATATAATTTTTAATTTTAGGGGGCTACTTTTTTAATCTGATGGATATCACAAAATATTTCCCATAATTAATACCCTAAAAATATGGGAATTTTAGGAGCCACCTTCATATTTCAGGGGGCTATTTTGAAAACTAGGGGGCAAAGTCGCCCTCAGCCCATGTATTTCCTACCCTGTCACATTCTACTGGCCCCAAACCTGAATTCGAGAGCCCCCAAAAAAGATAAACATAACAAATTATGTTAGATTTGGTTGTCTCTTTTGGCCAGTGAATTTATGATTAATTACATTAATTGGCCCAAAGCTAATTTTTAGCACTGGATTACCACACTGTGGTCGGTTGTAGGCATTGCATAGACAATGCATGGCTAGCATGCAACTTTTGACATGCGAACAAATGCATTGTCCATGTCCTCTATACGACCAGGAAATTGTGTGTACATGCTTATAGCATGTATCTTAGTCCCTTGTATGACCATTTATAATGTGGTGCTGGCTGCTTTTGCCAGCATTAAAGATAATTTCCATCAGGGAAATAATTTGTTTGCAACATGACATGCATGAGAGGAACAAACAGTGAAAATGTATCAAGTTTTGAGATACATGTGCAATACACACTTATCATGTATACCAGCCCAAAAAATACATGGGGGCGACAGGCAATTCGCCCCTGAAAACCTATACAAATCGCTACCGTGAGCCACGACATGGGGGCACAAAATATTGATAATCATTTATTAGACTCTGAGCAGTGAGAAGGATGTAAAAAAATAAGATCCCAAAATAGCCCTCGTGAACATTGTCACGAGAGCGTTTCTTTTTCCTCAAAAATAAAAAAATGGCCCTTGTGAAAAAAAAACTATTTTTGGGGATGATGTATACTTTCCAACAAACATGGTGTGTTCTTTTTTCGCATGATGCTATGAACTTACATGGACAAGTACATGTACAATTTATTACATTATTTACTGATTTCAACATCTACTGTAAATAAATACATACTTGCAGAAGTTGCTGAAATATATTGAATTTATCTTGTTTTGATTACTGGTATATCCGTATAATGATACACCAATGTAGTAATGTACATTTATATTGCACAAGTAAAGTGTACAGTATCCATTAGTGCAATTGTGTCCATTACCATTATCTTCTATTAAAGCATACGTGTATTCGAAAGCATCAAAGCGCTACATGTACATATATTGATCAAATACCGTAATAGATAATGATACACGTTATCTACAATTGGTATCACTGAACAATATGGTTTGTCAGGTTCGAAGACCACCCCTGGTTATCAATCCAAGGATACACACTGTATTATAATGACATACTATAGTTGTTAATGCTGGCTTACACTGTAACTGCACTGCACTGAATGGCATTCTATGCATAGTCATACCACTATTTAAACTGGCTTCCAATATATCATGTGGCCTTGTTATGTGTGATGATTAATTAATGCACATCTTTTTTGCATGACAGTAATGGATACATTGATCCATGCAAGTACTTAGTAAAAGGCTAAAAGCCCAATTGTACTACATGTAGATACAATTACATATATATATATGTACACATACATTTGTAATGCAGTTTAGTACAGTATAGTACACGGCAATAATAAAAGGACCTACATGTACTATGATACTAGTACTGTACCACTGGCTTATGAATGCGGCCATCTAATGTACATCTTTTGCACAAAAGTATGAAAATTGAATAATGTTTGACTTTGCACCGTGTACAAAATGTAAGTACTGTATTGTTAAAACCCCATTGCGCTATACAATACACCATGACATAAATGTGTAATACCATGTACAGTACAACAAAATAAGCAATCATAAAAGGAAAATATCTTGTACCATGTACATGTACACATGTATTTAGCATCAGTTCATAATTTCAGTAAACTACCTGGTCCATTTGATTTTATCGACTGTGCTCCTGAATCGGGTCAATGCTAATAGTTAATTACGGTTGAACTGCTTACAGTACATTTCAATGACGTCTTCCAAGTTCCAATACATGTACATGTAGTACACATGTATGGACCTGGCATTTTCATTTTGGAATCCTGCCGATCAATATGAATGAAAAATGTATTGAATAAATGTTCTCGTGAATTGTAATGCAAGAAAAATTAACATACATCATGTACATGTACATGTACATGTACCATGTTTATTTTCAATTTAGAGGCTTGGCTTTTAATAATGAATGGAGATGTACTGTGTACATGTATGTATTTTCAACTGCATAAATTAAAGTTACATGTGAAATGCATTTATAAAGGAGAAATACAAGTGTTCACCTTTTTTTTAGTTTCAGGCAATGAATGAAAAAAGTATTGTTTATTACAAATATATTTGTCCTAAATTTAAGATTTGTGATAATGAATAGAAAATATAATTACAGAACATGTATTTATCCTAATACAAGAAGAAACTCATAACTCATTGCCATCACGTTGTAACCAATTGAAACGCTCCTAGGAAGACTTTCAAATTCAAACATTACACTCAGAAATATCTTTATAACGAAAGATCAAAACCTGTTCCATGTTCTCTTGGTAATACGAAATACAAGTATACATGTACTAGACTAAAGCAGGGCTCGACACTCGCACTGGCCCGCTGGCCCGGGGCCAGTGACATTGCACTTCGGGCCAGCAAAAATGTATAAAAAACATATTTTGGTGGCCCGATCGGGCAAGTAGATTTTCAACCCAACATTGACAAAATTAGACAAATCTTGTTTTCTTCCATGTTATGCTTCATCTATAATCACAGATTTGATCAGGAAAGAGTGATATTTTGAATAGTAAAAGTTTACTCATGAAATACAATTTTCGGGCTGGTAAATTTTTCTTTCGGGCCACCAGAAAAGGGGAAGAAATTATTTTACTGGCCCAATTGGGCCACTGACAAAAAAGGTAAGTAAGTGTGGAGCCCTGACTAAAGCAAAGGAGATGTAACCAAGAGTTGCCAGCTTGCCCAGGGCAAGTAATATTGGGTGTCGGGCAAGTAACATTTAATACATTTTCTAATTCGCTAGCCCAAATGGGCAACTAAATAATTGTTCAGCTAAGAGAGAACAATGTAATTTCATACGTTTAAATCTCATCTAGAAGTAAATGTTATATTGGGGCAAGTCAAATTTCAGAATTGACGATTTTACTTGCCCGAACGGGCCACTTCTGAAAAAAGGTTAGTATGGTGGCTTGATAAAATGTATACAAACACTCTCAATTAGTTAATTGGATTTCACGTGTGTTTATAAATAGTACGTATCAAGGCATTTGTTAGGCTGCTTTGTTGTGTGAAGTGCACTAGGGTCTGATGTCACTAAATGGAAAATTAATTAAATTTGTATGCGTCCATCGTTTACAAGAAACTCAAGGCTACCACGTGCATTGTTTAACCATCTTGATTCATGTGAGTGAATACATCATTTTGTTAGAATTTAGACAGTATGAAATCAGTAGGCTACCATGGGCATTGTTTAACCATCTTGATTCATGTGAGTGAATACATCATTTTGTTAGAATTTAGACAGTATGAAATCAGTAGGCTACCATGGGCATTGTTTAACCATCTTGATTCATGTGAGTGAATACATCATTTTGTTAGAATTTAGACAGTATGAAATCAGTAGGCTACCATGGGCATTGTTTAACCATCTTGATTCATGCGAGTGCATACCAGATGAGATACATTCAAAATTTATCAAATATGTATGAAATTCATACGTATTTGATTAGATTGGACACAAAAATTATTCAGTATGATACAAATTTGCTCAGAAAGATAGGGCTCCACAGGGCTCAAAAGAATATCAATGACATGTGTACAGTACATGTACAAGGGGGAGGTTTACAAGCTATTTTCATTTTGACCAAAAAAATGTAATCTGTATAATTTTCATATAATTTTATAATTCATTGTATGAGAAATATATCCTATCCTTAGTGTACCTGAATTGAATTTAAACCTTGAGTGGAGGAATGAAATATTAATGGTTTTTCACTTTAATTGATTTTAATTTTGCAGGCATTTACATATGTACATTTAAATTCACGGTAAGGGTATCAAATACAGTTAATAATATATGTCAACAAAAGTATGTCAACAATTTTAGGTATACAATCCCTTTTTTTAAACCAGTGTAATAATCAAACCCATTAATTGTGAATTCATTTTAATTTTTGGGTCAAATAACACTCTCTGCAGAATTCCAGACACCGGTAGTGTTCTGACAACAGACCCCAGTTACATATTACATGTATGTCTTGATCGCCATTCTCAGGGCTGTGATCACTAGACATGAACACATCTTGTCCTTCCACTACAGCCCAGGGGGGTGTTTCACAAAGATCCTAAGTTGATCTTAGCACTAAGATGGTCTTAAATATTATGGAAAGCCACTAGTGTCTTGAAACAGTTTTGTAAAAGTTATGTTGAAATGCATAAAATGTTGATTCATATCATATATCAAAGAGATTAATGATCTTCACATAAAATTCATGAAATTTCTTTGATAATTAGAAAATATATATGATTTGAATCAACATTTTATGCATTTCAACATAACTTTTACAAAACTGTTTCAAGACGCTAATGGCTTTCCATAATATTTAAGACCATCTTAGTGCTAAGATCAACTTAGGATCTCTGTGCAACACCCCCCTGGGAATATATATTTTTCAGGGGCTACTTTTCCAGCTCGCCGGCATTAGAATAGCACTGTAAAATTTGTTTTGCACTAAAACTCTGTGCAACTTTAGGGGGGCTCTTTTATGATTTTCGGAAGCTCTATATATGGCATTTCTGGGGCTAAATCGCCCTGAGCAGTGAGCCCCCGTGTATTGTTTTCACTGCACTAGACCAGACTACTTCTTACTTCCAAACAAAGATATGTACATGTACCTTGCTGCGCAATTCTACATGTACATTTACGCTACGGAAGACAATCATTGCGGATGAGATACGATGTAGGAATTATCAGTTTGTCTCGAGGAGTAAACAATCAAACGGTATGCCAACAGTAATGTACATACAGTGTATCTGCACCAATCTGCAAACAATACTGCAAAGCTCCACACCCTTCTGCCAGCCCCCCACCCCCCCCCCCCCCCCCCCCCCGGGGTCAGGCCAGTAGAATAATTTTTCTGCATTTATTTTGTGGTATTTTAGTGGGCCGGAAAATTTGTATTTCATTCATAAAACGGCAAGTATTTGAATTTTACATCAGGCAATTCAATTTTCTATCTAGATACTGTAAATGACAACAATTTACCAAAACGACAATTATTCTGGCACTGGGCCAGCCAGAACTGTGTTACTGTTAGCGTCAAGCCCCAAATAAGTTTGCACAGTCCATGTAGGTGTTTCAATTTCACTTTCATTTACATATGAATGAGAATATCAATTTGTACATGACGGCACTTAACTATGAATTAAGTTTGAAATCAAACAAACACATTCAGAGGAAAGCGCTGTTGATTTAGACTTAAGAATTAATTACTCAGTTTTACATTGTAATGTACATGTACAGTACATGTACAGTACATGTACAGTATGTACTTTGGCACCCATGGACATCTTATAGGCCAGGGGCACATTTTTTTAGGGGGAGGCATCTTTTGCTTGATATATTTCCCAATTTTCACCTTGAAAAGGTTCTTCTTTACCACTAAATAGACATAGATTTGTGAAAGGTAATATTCAATACCAAGTATGCAATTTCAAACCTCTCATGTCCACTGAGTGGGGTTCTGGAGGGTTGTGGGGGGGGGGGGGGGGGGGGGGGGGAGGGGATGGCTAAATCGTCCTGACGTCCTCCATGAAAACCACCACCACCCCCTCTCCCCCTTTTACATTCACCTTAGTATGCGTACAAGCTTATGATTTGGTTTTGATCCTCTAATTGCAATACTGTAGATTGTAACGAGGATTTAATATCTTCGTCTGGTGAGAGTGAGAAGGGCGTTAAGTTGATTTTTGGCTAATTTTGAGAGGCTCCTCTCTACAGGATGGGAAATTCCAGATAAAAATGATGATGGATACAAGGATACAAAGAAAGCTGGCCACTGTAGAAAGGTGACCGCTATAGTTCCATAACATTGTTTTCATCTGCAGGGGAACAGTTTTAGGGGCCACTACAGCAGGTTGGCTGACTATAGACAGGTGGCCACTAAGACAGGTTTTCTGTATTTTAGTTTTTACATGGTTTTCAAACTTAAAGGGATCTAGTAACTTTGTTGACATGTGCAAAAAGTGATGAATGGTTGATGCAATGTATATTATTGTTATCTCATATGTCCACAGGGTATTGTGTGAAAATTTCAAGTCAAATGGACATTGCATGGCCAAGTAATGGGCGAAAATACAAAGTGATATTCAATAACTCATTGCACTCACTTTGTACACAGAAAAAAAACTCGCCCGGAGTTTTTCTTATCTGAATACTTCGATCGTACATATCTTGTAATGAAAGGGAAATTTGAAAAAACGAAACCTGTCCCATGATTTTATTGTTAATACGAATACAACAAGGTGTATGAGGGAACCGCTAGAATGAAAAATTTATTTTGAGGATTTGGACAATGTTACTAAGTCCCTTTAAAGGGGTAGTACAGTTTGGTAAGGCTGAACTTTAGTGACCAAACCTGGACAGTAACATTATAAACTAATAGTTTATAACTCCACCATGCTCGAAAGGTATACAAAATTACAAACGACTAAGTAAAAAGCCTGTTATCATTCAAAAAGAGGTAATTAAAACACAAGAGGGCGCTCTCTAAAAAGGCATTGGTTTCAACCATTTTTTGTACAAAATTATGCATGTGATGTTTTATTGAAATAATGATTAAATAGAGAGATCATCAACAATTATTTAAAAAATGCTTTTGAAAATTTTTGAAAAAGTGTAAGCGTTTTTTTAATTTTTTGAAAAAATCATCTAATTATTTGGGCCCCAAAAAATTATAAGATCAGATATATTTATTGATATTTCAGCCGTTTCTGGACCGATTTTGACCAAACAAAGTTTATTCTGCCATTAAAATTGCATGTTCTCTCAAATTTGACACTCAGTTTTTCATTACCTCACAAAAAAATTGTGATGTGCAGCGCCCTCTCTACCAAAACTAAACTACCCCTTTAAAACATGGTCATGATCATCTCCGAAGTACAGAAAGTGACTTAACGCCCTTCTCTTTCTCAACTGACAGTATGGAGGTAGCCTGCTCTTACAAGTTCTCCTTGCGTGTTTTACGGTGCAATGAACATCCCAACGTACATGTACATTTATACATGTATGCATTAAAAATCAATAAACATTGACCTTTGATATACTTGGTGGCGAGAGAATTAATGAAGTTCAGACCCTTTCTCTTGGGATACTGTACATGTACATAGCAAGTAAACAGTCTAATAGACCCCTGTCACACGTTAGTTTCAAGACTACTAGTACAATGTACTGTGTTTCCACATACACATTAACTTGAAAGCTTTCACACTAACTTTGTTATTCAACTTGACAATTTGGGTCAGTAAAATCATGAATTTTAACATTTACCAACACCCAAACAGAACAAGCCTGCTTTCTTCTAGATGAGATTTAAATGTACAATTAATAGGAATGATATTTTCTCTCATAATATTGACAAGAACAGTTCAGTGTTTGCTTGATCCTATTGGCAACCAAGGTTCAAGGTTTCAAGGTTTCATTTTATTTCTTCCTTTCACATTTGAACATGGCATAATACAACAAAACAACATGAGAACAATTTTTTGTTTAAAGCTTCACATTCAATCAATATGCAATCTAAAAAACAAACACAAGTTATGAAAGAAAGAGGAGACCTTAGAGAAGCTAAGCTTGTATAAGAAAGGTCCCCCAGAATAAAATACATAAATGAATCACTTTTTTATAAGTTTCAAAGTATCTAAACTATGAACGATTAAACATTGGAAAAATATTTACAAAAGGGATAGCTTGAATATTGAAAAGGAGAGGAGGTAGGATGGAGAAGGAAAAGATCATTCATGGAATTTTACTTGCCCCAGGCAAATCAGGCAAATGCTAGTGTTGCAACCCTGTATTAACTACACATGTAGACCTGTACAATGAGTCCTTGAAATAACAAAGACCAGAGTTCACCCAAACTTGATAAACATTGACCTTTAAATATAGCTTGATTATGTTGATGGTGAGAAGATTAATAATAAAGTTCAAGTTCTTTATTTAGCCTACACATAATGTACATGTAGATATTGCAGCAGCAGGTAAACTTAAAGTACCATGAGTCTTTATACTGATAGTGTGTCTAAAGCCAGGACCACTTTTGAAGCTTTTAATGAAAAGTATAAATACTGCTAAGCTTTCAACCATTATCATACATACTCCAATAAACAACAAAGTTTGGGCAAAATTAATCTTTCAGTGACAACAATTTGGCAGCTCAGGGCACAGTGACCAAGGAAATGGTTCCATTCATAGCAGATTTCAGAGTTCTAGTTGTTTGATGTAGGCACGTTTGAAAGTAGCCCCTCTACATGTAGGATAATACCATCTCCCTCCCTACCCTGTAAGCCCCCCTCCCCCCCCCCCCCCCTCCTGCCCTGCCTGCCTGCCCCTCAAGGCTCAAGTCACCCCTCCTCAAAGAAAACATACCGTGGCCAAATTTCTAAACCTGTGATGTCACTTTTTGTTCCGCTCTTTTGGCATGATGCCACTTTTTAATGAATGATCATGTGACTGGATTTGACCAATCCCATTGCTGAAATTCAAGTAATTTTACAAATTAACTTACACAATAATTTGATGATCAAACTTACAGGACGAAATATGAAATTTGTTTTACATTGTGACTCAGCTCCTAGTCCGGAGTCACGAGACTATCAAAAACAGTCTCAAGTCCGGACTCAACTACAGCGCTGCAAACTAATATTTTGAACATGACAATGAAGTTTGATACTGTAATAGTGTGAGAGGGGTCACAGCCCCGATATTGTGTGATGGATGTCAAACGAGGTAGCTTGCAGCACTCTCTCATCATCAACGTGAAAATGTCAGACAACCAGCTATGACAGGAGCTGAGCTGTGCTGAGCCGTGCTGGGCTGTACTAGGGCCTGGGGTCACGAGTAACGAGTCTGGTGCCAAGTGACCTACAATGTACTGTACATGCTCCAGAGATGTTTTGGAGCCCCAGGTTTCATCTAGGTACTACTTGGTAGTGGGTTCCAACACACCTCGATAAACATCAAAGATATTCTAGTAATTATATCATACCACATGTACAATTATATACTGGCTGCGCAGATCCAGAAATACTACTGGCTACCAACACAGCATGATATAAACATTAAAGAGTACATCATACTGGCATACAATTGTATACTGGTGTGACATACATGTATACAGGAATGCTTTGCCTGCTTTAATAGTACAGTCTAAGGCTTCTAAAAGCACTATCAGAATGTTTTATGTATTATGTAATATCATGTTTCATGTATGCACTGGCTACAATGTATCAGGGAAAACATTATATTTTATTTGGGGGGGGGGGGGGGCTACTTTCAAGCAGGCCTGCCTGAAAATAGCACTCTTAATTTTGGTTTTGCATCAAACTCCATGGATGCAAATTTGGGGGGCTCTTTGATAATTTTTCGGGGCTCTTTTGGGCATTTTGAGGGGCAAATTCACCCCCGTAAAATTTGTTCACTGCAATGTATAGAGCAGAGGTCTGAAAAATACTGATCATAACTACATGTTGTCATTGTTGTGTACTTAATGTACGTAAGGATCATTATAGTATAGATGTACACATTTGTAGATTGTACTGAACATTAATGCTGAAAAGGACTGACAGAAATAGAACTTGCATGTTATTGTGAAAGAAAGAAAAAACAACCTGGAAAGCACTATTTATGCTAAATTGAATTTTCAAAGTCATGACGCACAACAATTACACTACAAACCGAAGATACATGTATCAATAGTGATATGATATCTCCTTGTTCAGTAAAGAAGTATACACTCACTATGCAGTGAATTCATTCCTTGTTATGAGGGCCCCACGTCCGTTAGGATTATCAAATATCAGGGCAATTGTAGGGAAATCACCCTCAATTTGACACCTAATAAAACATGTTTTCATATGGAATTTGAACACACAGAAAACAAAATATAACTCATAATTTGACCATGAACAGTAACTTCACAATCAGACTAACTGAGTTTTAAGGTATTTATTTTACCTTTTAAGATTAACTCATTTACATGTATTACATTCATAATCAAAAATGAATTTTCATACTTTGGCACCTGTAATTTTGTCTTATTTTTCTTTTGATTAATTGGCCACTCACAGCCCTTTCATTGTTCCATGTCTCCACCCCCTTCCTCAGTTTCTTAGCATGTGTACATATGTTGTTTCTGTTTGTATTATCGTCACTTTATAGCCTCTGAAGAAGATTCTGCTAGGATCGAAAATTTAGGCCCTATATTGACTGTCTTATTTTTCTTTTATATAAAATGCTCCTTTTGTTGAAGCTTGTAATGCATGGTACATGTATGGATTACACATACACTGTAGAACCTGTATTGTATACATGTAGATCTAGTTTTAAGATTATAATCATAAAGACACTGTAAATACCAATGTCAGTAAAACCATGTATGCATTGTGCATCATCCCCTACAGCCCATATACAAAACCCAACCACATGTTTACAAAAAAATTGGTAAAAAAACAAACATTATAAATAAATAAAATACATTGTTTTAAACATTAAGCACTAGCTGATTTTACATGCTACACCCTTCAATACTCGGGATACATTGCCAAGAATCAAAGGATTAATGAAAAGCAGAAGACACCATCAAATAAATATTAAGGACACCCTAACAGAAGCTAGAAGCTCATATCCTGCCTTATTGAAAATACATAGTTTTATTTCCTCTCCAGTTGACACACTCATTGGGTGAGAGTGAGAAGGGTAGACTAGAGAAGGGCATTAAAGGGATCTAGTAACTGTGTTGAGATGTGCAAAAACTGATGAATGGTTGATGCAATGTATACTGTTGTTATCTCATATGTCCTCAGGGTATTGTGTGAAAATTTCAGGTCAAATGGACAATGTATGGCCAAGTAATGAGCGAAAATGCAAAGTGATATTGGGTGATATTCACCAACTCACTGCATTCACTTTGTACAGGGATGAAAATCTCACCCGGAGATTTTCTTATCTAAATACTTCAATCATACATATCTTTGTAATGAAAGGGAAATTTGAAAAACCGAAAGCTGTCCCATGATTTTATTGTTAATACGAATACAACAAGGTATAAAGGAACCGCTAGAATTACAATTTTATTTTGAGGATTTGGACAATGTTACTAAGTCCCTTTAAGTCCAGTATTGGCTAAATTAAGTTCTGCATACAATGTGTATACCATCTGGTTGGTCAGAGCCTTCTCTATGTGATACCCATTTTCAGATGAAGATTATTCTAATTTGGGGATTTTTATCAAAAATACAGGAGAGAGAAACTCGGTTTCTATCTTGCTACAATGCTTCCCAAATTTAAACAGTAATTATATCCAAAGTAACAAAGGTGACTTAGCGCCCTTCTTTTTCGCAACCGCTGAACAGTTCTGAACACTGCATTATTCAAAACATCAGCTTTGAATTTCACATTTACATCACATCCCAACAACTCACCACATCCACACACAAGAACACACACACATAAACCCAGGGTAGGAAATATACGGGACTGAGGGTCATTTTGCCCCCTAATCTTCAAAATAGCCCTCTGAAATCAAAAGGTAGCCCCTAAAATTACCATATAGGGTATTATGTGAAAATATTTGGATATCCATCAGAGATTTGAAAAGTAGCCCCTAAAATTAAAAATTAATTTCTACATTGCATAAACCACCCATGCACACAAACACTTTCTTGCAAGTATGTTAACAACAAAATAACCTTTTATAGGCCTCTACCTTTTTCAGATGTGACATTACAAAATTAATTTCTCACCCTCTCCACACAAGACACAAGACACACAAACCCAAATACATTATACAAACACACAAACACCCTTTAGAACAAAGCCAAACAAGCATACAAAACCATGCACCTGTATGTTTAATTCATGCCATTTTTGTTGTACCTACATGTACATACATGTACATGTGTGTAACTTTTTAAATATTAATGTTTTTAATTTAGAGAACTCACCTCTCTGTGGCATCTTGCTCTAGTCTTGACTTCAGCCACCAGAAGGCCTACGATAGATGAACCAAAGGCAGCGGCGAGGGAGAAGAATCTCTTGTCGTTTGTGATGTCCTTGTACCAGAAATCTGGATATCTGTTGGGTTGGGGGAACAATAATAACATTTGCCATTCAAGCCTGACAGTTCATTTGCCAAAGTCATTAATGATTAATTATATTGTAAATCCCAACCTAATCTTTACTCTTGTCAAGTTGTGACCTATATATTTAGTACAAGGTCTATGATGGAGCAACTATACAGAGAAAAAATAATTGCCATTTGTAATGTCCTTGTACCAGAAATCTGGATACATGTATCTGTTGGGTTGGGAGAAAGCAATAATAATCAAATAATTAGCCATGTAAGTCAAATAATTAGTCATGTAAGTCTAATAAACACAATACTCAAAATTAGCATCTATCTACATGTAGGCCTGGGACCACTTAAAATTGACTTTTAGAGGCACGGATTTTCCGTTTCAAAAAAAGGCCTTTTCCGTTTCAGAAAATCGGGAATTCCGTTTTTACCTGCCTGAAAAACGGAAATTCCGTTTTGCCATAGACTTTGTACATGTGAAAAACTGCAAATTCCGTTTACCATCAAACTCTATACAAAATTCAATGAGTATGGTAAAATCATGATTTACCGATTTTTCTCTCGCTTCAACTTCAAGCTTTCATACGTATCACTATCAGCGTGTGGTGACGTCGTGTCGTAATCGAATTCCGTACCATTACCAAAGCCGTAGTATATACCCCGGAACGAACGCGGAAGTAATTGTTATACACGTGTGCACTGATTATATCTCGAACATTTTCTAACTCCTCGAACCTGCATGTGTACTGAAGCTTACATCATATCAGTACAACGACACGAATAAGTCAACACTAACACTTCACTTATATACTTTGCGTGCAGCTTATCGGGTCTTTTTTCTTACGCGAGATATCCATCCGCCGGGAATTGGGGAATTCCCCAATTCCCGGCGGATGGATATCTCGCGTAAGAAATGAGACCCATAACCTGCACGCAAAGTAAACGAGTGATATGGCGGGCTGTACCAATAGAGGGCGGACTGGATGTCAACGTTTGAGAATCGTTTAATCCATGTGCAGTATTAATATTACGTACATGGGTGACATGGTATGCGCAGCTCTGACTGATATAGCAGCTAGCTGCGGGGCCGGGGCGCGCCGGGGTAGCTAGTCTACGACGTCGATCGTATGCCGTACTCGCCGCACCGCGCGCTAGATCGGCTGTCATAATAAACGCAGCGGATTTCTTGTCGTTGTAAGTTGCATTCGACATCGTCTTTCTTGTACTTTTTTTGTCATTTGTTTTCTTCTGATAGTTTTCTACTACAAAATATGAATTTTTGAGGAAAAAGAGGTTTTCCGCGATTTTCCGTTTGAGAACTCATTTTCCGTTTCAAATGGTAAATTCCGCGATTTTCCGCGATTTTCCGCGATCGCGGAAAATCCGTGCCTCTAGACTTTGGGGTATCAAATGGCATTGTTTCTACATTCCACTGGCCCAAATGGGCAACCAAACATAACAGTATTTTTAATGTTTTTCTATGATCAATGGGGGCAACCAGATACAGGTTTCGGGGCACTAGAATATAAACAATCTTGTTTGCACTTGTCCAAGATTCAAAGCAGTTCAATTCTAGCAATGCCGAACAGTTAATTTGTCAAGGTCACTAATGATATATTATATTGTAAAACCAAAACTAGTCTTTACTCTTGCCACCTACAGTACAAGTACCAAGTCTATGATGGAGCGTCAGCAAGGGAAAACACCCTGTCATCTAGAATAATAAAATGTTGAACAATGTGTGACATTACGGACTTGAATACAGCACAGAATATAATTTTTTGCATTGATCACACAACAGTTGTCAATTTTTTGCCATGAAAATATAATCAATAAAGCTAACAATGAAGAACTGTAAATTTCCAAGCTGTTAAATTGAAACTTGCCATCTGACTGCAGAACATCCTGGTCTCTGTGCTCGCCTATTTTCAATAGGTGTTCATTGTACATTTCAACAACTATTATACTCAATATCGAACTGAGAAAATACATGTATGTTCTGAAGGTTCATGTTGTTTTAGTTTTCGTTCCTTTTGGTGTCTGTGATTATCAATCTACATGTAAGCAACTAAAATTTCCTTTCAAGCTACCAGACATAATGGCAATTTACAATTTAAGAAAAAAATGTACAACTTCACGATGCTAGTTTCCATGGATAGCAGATGGGTGCTACAGAAATCATAGAAATTTCTCCTAAAGAAATAAAATATTCCCTCCTAATTCATAGTACAGGTCTACTGTTTATCTGACAACTACTCAGGGAAGGAATTAAAGGGATAGTTGAGTTTTGGTATATAGAGGGCGCTACACATAATAATTTGTTTGTGAGATAATGAAAAACTGAGTGTCAAATTTGAAAGAGCATACAATTTTAATGACAGAATAAACTTTATTTGATAAAAATCGGTTCAGAAACGGCTGAAATATCCATAAACGTAACCATTTGTAATAAATGTGGGGCCCCACAATTATTTGATAATTTTGAACCGTTTTTAAAAATGCTTCCTCTTTTTAAAAATTTTCAAAAGAAGTTTTGTAATAGTTGTTCATTATAATCACTATTTTTACAAATCATATACAATATATGCACAATGTTTTATTTAAAATGGTTGAAACCAATGACTTTTTAGATAGCGCCCTCTGAGTTTGAATGGCTCTTTTTTAATGATAACAGGCTTTTAATAGTCGTTTGTAATTTTGTACTCCTTTCGAGCATGGTGGAGTTTTTTTTAATTTCAGGGGAATACTTTTTCAATCTGATGCCAGATGGATATCACACAATATTTCACACGATACCCTAGATGGTAATTTCAGGGGCTACCTACCAGAGAAAAAAATACATGGGGATCGGGGCAAATTCGCCTACATGTACATGTACATGTATGTATTTAGGAAACATGAACTTTGGCTGCAGTATACAGGTGACCTCTACAGAAAGGCTCAATGTTGAGCAGGGGATTACTTCTTGTAGCCACTTTCTGGGCAGGTTGGCTGCCAAGACAGGTTTGACTTTATTTTAAAAACTCTTTTTTGTGTGTGATTGTACATGTACATGTAGGTCTACATGTATTTTGGCCTGGTTTGCTTAAATTGCAGTCCTTTATTATTAGTATTATTATTTTTACTTTTAACAAGACTACAAAAGAGATTTTTTAACTGATTTCATTCAATTCATTTATTCTTTCCCACTTTCCACTGGAAAATTAACAACTGGAGCACAGCGTTAAGACAATTCCATTTAGGATAAATTAACTTAAATCGAAACCTAAATTTCTGGAATAGTGGTTATTTAAAGAGATTTAGAATAAAGATTGAATTTAGAGGATTAATTTAACACTACACTCTAAATACAATCTTATCTAAATACATAACGGGGAAGTGATAGTAACTCCATTCACTCTTATCATTTCACCCATCCTAGCTCAAGTCAGATCTCATTTGTAGTTCTAAGCACTATTGAAACAAATTAAACACATCATTTGGCATGATTTTAAAATCCATTATATTTTATCCTTTGACATCTTTCTTTTCTTCCTTGTGTACTTTTCCTTTATTTTCTGAATTTTCTCAGTCTTTGTTAAAGACAAATCAACAGTACAGTGTAGGTTGGTAGATCTGATGCCAAAGTACTACAATTGTACATCATCAGTTGAGGACTATACAGACAAAGAAGACTCATAGATGTACTGTAATAAAAACCAACTGATATTCATTCCTGAACCATGTTTCATCTACAGGTCTGGTTTCTCATTTTAAATTTCCTATCACCAGGGTTGGGCCAATCAAATTCCTAATTATCATTTAACATTTCTAAGCTATCAGTGGAACAACAACCATGTGATGATCAACATGACAACAGTCTGTCATGGCCTGGCCTGATTAAGTCAACAACCATGTGATGATCAACATGACAACAGTCTGTCATGGCCTGGCCTGATTAAGTCATTGTAATTTTGTTCAACACCTGTTCCTTATCCCTGAAATTGCTGATTTGTTATGCATTTCAGACAATCCTTACAAGATAAGAATCTAATGAAATCTCTACCAAAGTGCGGCCACGACTTGGCATGCATGACTAAAAGAACTGATGCTATGCAGCATGCCAAGTCATGGGCACGCTTTGGTAGAGAACAGTGTTGGGTTCAAGACCAGAGGGTCCGAGATCAAGATCAAAATCAAGATCAGACAGTCCGAGATCAAGATCAAGACCAAGATCTGCAGCTCAAGATCGAGATCAGAACCTCTTGAGATTAAGATCAGAAATGTCCGGGATCAAGAACAAGATCGAGATTACTGATGCCGATCTGGAGACTGGTCTCGAGATCAAGATCGATCTCGAGATACCCAACACTGGTAGAGAATGCCATGAAATGTGGTTGAGCACGCTGTACTTACTCGACAGGGAACCAGTCCCGGCAGAGCACTTTGACTGCATCCACATCATCTGGGCACAGGAAGCGGAGCTTGATGTCTCCCTCGATGTACGCCTCGCCTTTCTGCTGCCGGGCAGACTTCTTGCCTCCTCCTCGTCCTCCTCCCTTCACTACGGGTCCCCCTCCATGTCTGGCAGTCACCGACTCCACCCTACTGCTACCATCGCCCGACTCCCTGCTGGCGCTATCATCCCCAGATTCTTGTCCACTGCCACCACCACTTCCATCACCTCCATCACCTCCATCACCATCATCATCACTTCCACTGTCTACAATATCCACACAAACTTCATCGTTGCTGCCACAATTATTGCCGACATCACTTTCGTAGTTGACGCTTATGTTGCTTTCAGTTCGAGGTCTTGAGGTCGAGTCGGAAGTAGTTGTTGTTGCTGTTGTTGCCATGGTTTCCACAGCCACCTCGCTCATGGTGACAAGGATGTGGACAGGGAAGCGTTGAGATGAGCAGCGTTCAACATGCTTTCACCGGAACGCACCATCCCCCGCCTCATTGTCCGTTATTCCTACCTGAGAATGCAAAAAGAAAGAGATCACAATTGATAATTGAGGGTCATAAATCAAATTTGATTGTTGCTTTTTCAATGGGCTTGGCATAATTAGTTTCCCAAACCTTCTCATGCATCAATATTACAGAACCTGCAAACATTCATAGCTTGAACAAACACTGAACGTCCAACACTAACAGGCCTTTATGGGTAATGATCCTATAACTCAAGTAACTCTCTCCAATTCCTTTTTCCTTTCCCATATCTGCCTGGACCAATTTCCGCTTGTCTAACCTCCCCCTGTTTACGGTATACTGAAATAACATGTTCCTTGTCAACATCTTCTGGTACAACCACTCTCCTAATATTGTCACTGCTCTACTCGACTTCATCATGGTCATCAACCTGTGGCACGGCCTCCCGCTGTGGCCACATCTACTAAAGTACATGGTCCAGTCAGCTGGACCATTTGTACACGCTAATATGCTGTATTTAAGCATACCGGTCATTCGTACACTGTTCCGTTCTACAGTTGAACGCTGTGTTTTAGGAATAGGATGCGTCGCTACAGAAAACGGATAGGAAATAATGTTTTTTTTTCCCTACATTTTGCGGTCATAATTATTATAAAATTATATGAACTGTGATCACATAAATGAAAGTTTTGTTGCATTTGCTGGTAAATGGAGGGAGGAATCGGCCGGCAAAATATTTTTGTGTTGGATAGTGCCACATCTACAAAGTTAATGGTTCACTCAGGTGAACCATTTACACGCAATATGCTAATGCGCTGGAGATAACAATACCGGCCATTCGTACACTGTTGCCGTTCAACATGTTGACCGGCGTGTTTCAGGACGCATCGGTAAGGAAAACGGACGGGAAATAATTATTTTATTTCTACATTTTGCGGTCTTCAAAACAACAAAGTCGGTATTAACCTAACCAGGCTCTGTGCGTAGCACAGAGCCTGGCATATTGAAGTGTGTGTTAGGTGTATCGCTCGTAACAATTATTGGTAAAAATAGTATATAAGATACTATACAATTTATATCTGGTTTTATACTTACGACGGATGTTATCCATGGACATCAATGGTCCACTGTCTTGATACATGAGGCTCCATTCGGTGTATTTATTCACAAAATTAGGTTTTTATCGTCCAGATTGTGGTAAGAAGCAAAAATTCCAAAATGGTATCCGAATTTGTGTCCACAGTGCGCATGCGTGAGGTCGCAGGTCAAACTTTGGCGTACGAGCCATATAAGCCAGGCCACTGTACTCAATGTTAACCTAACCGCCTGGCATATACATCGCTCGAAATCTTGCAGGAACATGTTTGTAGATGGGCGATGAGGTGTTTTATCCTCTTTAAGCAGATTTTTTTTTAATTTTGTTTACTTGTACTGCACCCTAAAATACCTATGTACGACGGCGCTACACAAAATTACTATGAAAACAATGATAACCTACCTCAAATTGATTATTTATGTCGATTGTCCTTGTTAGAATCCCGCTGTGCGATGCCGACGGATCGAAAAAAAAAGCCGGATTCTAACAAGGACGATCGACATAAATAATCAATTTGAGGTAAGTTATCATTCTTTTTATAGCAATTTTGTGTAGCGCCGTCGTACATAGGTATTTTAGGGTGCAGTACAAGTAAACAAAATTTAAAAAAAATCTGCTTAAAGAGGATAAAACACCTCATCGCCCATCTACAAACATGTTCCTGCAAGATTTCGAGCGATGTATATGCCAGGCGGTTAGGTTAACATTGAGTACAGTGGCCTGGCTTATATGTATTAGTCAACCGATCGCCACTTACGCGCGGAACCGGAATAAAACCTCGCCTATATATCCCAGCATGCATTGCCGATGACTTTGGAGGCGACAGGACAATTTCGAATATTTGTGCGAAGCCGTTTGGGATTAATCATCAATTTGAGGTAAGTTATTATTCTTTTCATATAATTTCTATGTAGCGCGCAGATAAAACGCACTTTTGTTCTCTAGAAAAGGTTAACCAAATACAAAAAAATTATAATTAAAGGTGATAAAAACACCTCATCGCAAAAACGCTACACCATTTCGATCGTCAGTAATTCACAGCTCTGTGCTACGCACAGAGCTGATCATAGTTAAGTCGGTATATGAATTGTGGATCACATAAACAAAAGTTTTTTTGCATTTGCTGGTAAATTGAGGGAGAAAACAGCTGACAAAAAATTGTTTCCGTTGGATAGTGCAGCGGGCGGAAGAGGTTGATCTCCGCACAACGCTATTGTAATGAACCTATGTGTGGATAGTGCAGCAAGCGGGAGAAGTTCATCTCAACACAACGATGTGCCTGTGGCTGTCACTTTCACCGATATCCGCATATCGGAGGAAGAAAAAGGAGAACAAATTAATGAAATTATCAAACAATGATTTACAATGAGAAACAAAATGACATAATTACTTTGACCTCAGTCATACACAATTCATATTTTCATAATCATAAATGGGTTAAAAGGGGGTAAAACACACATACATGTACATGTGAAACAACGTCCACTACCCACTTGAATCACTTCTTGAATCGCACTACTGTGCACTGCACAGGCACAGCCACAGCTCAGTGCAGTTATATTATGCAGTGCAGTATTTTGTGAATTGATGTGCAGTGCTGCATGCAGTGCGACAGTGTTGACTGTTTGTGGTTGTGTAACTCCTGTAAAAACTCACCTCTCTCACACAAGCCTGCCCATCTTTCCTCTTCCAATTTTTCGAATGCTTTGATGAATGACACTAAAAACTCTTATGTTGATCTGGCCCATATAGTAAGACAGAATCGAAAGAAATACAGCTAAAATCCGTACATTGGTCGCCAATACCAGCATCTATGTAATAATAACAAAAAGTCTAGTACACGGAACAGAAGTGTCGTTAGAAATAGTTTCGCCCACACATATCGACTTTCCCAAAATAAAATCTTGTAAAGTTGTATTTACTATCGAACTTTAATGTGAAGAATGGAATTACTTAGTTTTAAAACATATTAGATTTTAATTATTGTAATACGCTACGACAATTACTCTTTATATTGTATTTTGTATCGGTATATCGCACTTGTAGTCAGTACTTGGGTATAAATTATAGGCGGAGATGTCTCGACAGTGCTAGCTAGCCAAATTCACAGAAGAGCCATATAGAAGAGCTCCATCTCGAGGTCGGAAATTGTATACGATCGATGGTTTTGCTCCCATAATTCACGAATCAAAACAATTTTCACCAGAGAAGTGAATTATTTTTCCTCATCACTACTAACACTCCGGCAAGGCTGCCTCCTCTCTCCAAGTCTCTTCAACCTATTCCTGGAATTTGTGATGAAGGACATTCAAAAGCTGGATGGTGGAGTACAGATGGGTAACATGCGGGTTAACAACATCCGATATGCAGACGACACCACTCTCATGGAACTGGTATTTGAGAAACTCCAAGTCTCAACAAGTGAATTGGAGAAAGCATGCAGTAAATGGGGCATGAAAATTAATACTGCAAAATGTAAAATCATGACCGAGGACCATCGACAGATCTCTCTAAACAACACCAACATTGAGAAAGTGGACAAGTTTGTATTCCTTGGTAGCATAGTTCCTAACATAGAAGAAGATGTGAAAAGGAGAGTAAGACTGGCAGCCTGGTTATTTGGAAGGCTAAAAAGTACCATCTGGTCCAACCAAGACATATCAAGAACGCTTAAAGTTAGAATCTACAGAGCCCTCATCCTCCCTATTGCTACATATGGAGCGGAATCATGGACTCTGCGTAAATCAGACAGAAAGAAACTTGAGGTTTTTGAAATGAGGTGTCTCCGGACCATCCTGGGAGTTCACCTAATGGACAGGGTGAGAAATGAAGAAATCCGACAAAGGCTAAGCATCACAAACACCATCTGTGAAGAGATAACAAAAGCGACGCTTGAAATGGTTTGGGCATGTTGTCCGCATGCCGCATCACCGCCTACCATACCAAGCATACAGAAATGACTTTGACGCACGTAGACCATCGATATACCCCCGGGACGCCCTCCTACGAGATGGAGAGATCAAGCCCAGAGCGACGTGGGACTACCTTTACACGAGGCAGAGCTCATAGCCCAGAACAGACCTGAGTGGAACAGAATCTCTCGTAGGGGAGCGAAGGGACACACCGTCCTGTGCACCTAAGTCAAGTCAAGTCACTAACATAATAACTAACATAATGTATAACAATATTGGATTTGGTTACCTAGTACTCTACTCATAACAATCATAATAATCACCACCCCCGAAAGGCCCCATCGCGGGTTGATCAAACAGCCCCCCCCCCCCCCCCCCCCCTCGGTCTCACTTGTATCATTCTCTCAAATAATTGTTTAAAAGATATTTTTAAAAGAGAGAGAGAGAACATGTGCTGTTTTTTACATTCCTCTCTGTTTAATTTGAGAGATTAATTTTAAAGAAATCCCAGGGGTCGTTCAATTATTTACAAAGCTCCAAAATGTGTGCCCTTATATAGGTCAAGGGTGCATTTTGTGCACCTGTGCAATGGGGTGCATCTTTGCATCTTTAGGGTGCAAGGGTGCAAGGATCATACCATTAGGATGCCTTTAGGATGCCCATTAGGATGTGGTCAGAGCTCTGCTCTTCGCACTAATCGGCCCGGGTTCGAAGCAGGGCTGCGTCTATCGGATGTGACGATGAAGGGCGGTCCCAGGTCTCGTGAATCAATCAAAATTGATTGAACACGTCTGAAAAAAGAAATAACCAACCAACGGGGAACCAACTCCAACTGGGGTATTATAATTCTTTGAAATTATATTAAATCCGGTCGCCAAGTATAACAGCTTTATTGTACTGTACAATAAAGCTGTTATGCTAAAGGCGACCAGATTTCCCGAGTTTCTCATTACTGTATGAATTGTGATATATATATATTTGTTATACTGTGAATATGTTTTGAAATCAATTTATTTGCAAATAAAATCTTTTATAATATCTGGTCTGGTAAGGCACCGTGCCTTCGATGTAATTTGTCATGCTTTGAAATAATTGTATAACTCTTAGTGTTTTGACTATTGCAATCGTGTGCAATTCAGCCATTATCTTTATAGACTTGTTTTTTAATGGTACTTGTTCTGTTCAATTTAATCAATACAAAAATTGCGTGTTAAAATGTTTCGGTTTCTATTCATTATTTTCATGTCAGAGAAAAAAAAGAATAGTGTTGACTATCGCAAATTAACGTCTTCAATTCAGCCATTGTCTGTATAGAATTGTTTTTAATGTTATACCTGTTCTGTTCAATTTGATCAATTAAAAAAAAATGCGTGTTAAAATGTTTCGGTTTCTAATCATTATTTTCATGTCAGAGAAGAAAAAAAGATGTAAATACGGAGGAAAATAATTACAATTATAAACAGTGACGTAGCTATATGAGGAGCATTCTTTGATATCATATAGAGCCTTCGTCACATATCACCGGATAGCCCGCGTTAACGGACGCCCGGCGGAGAGCAGCATTTTCAATCCGTTCGTCTCCGTTCGTATGCGTACATGAATATCATCGATATATTTTTATATCGAAGGTATATATTTCTTGCCCGTGTCAGGTGATGGACATTGTTTTATCCGACAGAAAGTTTTGTGCATGCAGCAATGGAGACAACTTTCACCACGGGATAATTTGATTTCGCTATTTGTTTATCCATCGGGCATCCGTTTTAGTATACGCTATAAATTATGTTATGTGATATTGTGACAACACGTTAAAGGGCCTATAGTTTCAAATTCAATTGGCAATTGCGATGTCCAGTATACAGTGAAACCTCATTATAACGATCACATTGGGTCCATTTGAGTTTACCTAGCTCGTTATATCAGATATCTCGTTGATTATATCAGCGCCTAAAAACAATAAAATATACATATAACCTGGCCCCTGTGAAATTACCTTGCTATATTATATAAGGAAATTAAAAATTAGGGACCTGGAAGCTTTGGAAGTACATGGATTTAATGATCAGGTTCATGGTCGTTTTATTTTTTAGTCTATACCTAATTGCTCTGCGTCTCATTTTGTCTAAATAAAATGATGCCCAAAACGTTTCCAACTCCGCACTGTTGTTGTTGTTGTTGCTGAAGTTGTTGTTGTTGTTGTTGTTGGTGTTGATGTTGTTGTTGTTTTTTGTCATTGTTGTAGTTGTTTGTGGTGTTGGTTGTGGTGGTGTTTTGTATATTGGAGTTATAGCGTTCATTTCGTTCAGTTTATTTTAATTTCCAACAAAATTCAAACATATATACCATTGTACCAATCAAATAGAGTTTACATAATGTAAAAGGACACTATAGCTAATGAAAACTGAAATAACTCACGTTGCGGGGAAAAAAAATTATACTCGATACTTCACATAATAAAAAATTACAAACAAAATGTCAATAAACATCATTATACTTGCAATAAATGGTCCATGCCTTCTGTCAACACCATATCCACCCAAGGTTAAGTTGCGCAACAAGGGTTAAATCAAAGGTGGAATAAGGGGGCCGGGGTAGGGGGGGGGGGGGTTCACGCAAGCTATAAGGGCAGTGTGAGTTAACACATGAGACACAGTAAACACGTTGTTATAATATCATTAATTAATTCATTTTTCTTCCAGCTCACATGGCTATGGAGAGAAGGGGGCATATATACTCCCTTGCTCAGCCCCATTTAGTTACCTCACTATATATGGTTTATGTTCGTTTCGTTTCGTTAGCAAATGTAATGTAGCACGCAAACAAATGTAGCAAATAAAAACATGCAATTGAATAGAATAATACCGATGCAAACAATAATAATAATTGCATTGATACCAGTCACCTATTATTATGTTAAAGTCCACACAAATTAATGTGAGCTTCCACATTTCTCTTCTACCGTGCTGTTTGGTTTATGGGAAGAGAATAATAAAATAGGGTTAGATTTGTTCAAATGCCCCTTTTAGTATGACGATATCTATCATTGATAATCATTCAACTCAAGAGCGTTTATAAACGGTCATAAACGTTATAAACGTCATAATTAGTTGTAAAAGCTGACGCAAATTTTTCGTTTTTTTAACCAGGAAAGCAGTGTTCCTTTTCAATGAAACTTTCACACATCATTCGGACATATCTTACAATGATTTTGGTATAGGATTGAAGTTTCACATGTCATTTGGGGCAATCTCTAACACTTTACATTTGCACCTTTAACTGATCAAATAAACCATGCAAACATTGCCCAATATCAAGAATCCCCGGGTTTTTAATTATGATCATTCGAGCGTTGAATGCCATGAAATGCATTTTGGTCAGATATAAATGTACATTAGACTGGTTCCTGCATGCCATGTAACATCAAATTAATAAATACAGCAGTGCAAACTACAAACGTCTTTTGTTCACCGAGTCCGAGGCAAGTCAGAAAATGTAAGTAGAATTGTGTTAATCAAATATATTTATATGAGGGTTTCGAAATTAGTTTAAATAATGTATTGAGTTCTAGAAGATACATGCATAACGCATTTGCTTGGTAATATTTTTTAGACCATGGTTGTTTAGGATATCTTCATAATGCCCATGTACTTTGTATAATTATGTTGATGTTTCTCATTCATGCTAATAAATTGCATTTTAACTCGTTTTTACATATTTTATACTAATGCTGTATGAAATGTGAACATAATTTCAACGTGTATTCTTTGAGTTTGATAATGTTTTAATTTAATTGAAACGAATGTTAGATATCGCTTTGGAAGCTATCGCTGTGCGCTTATCGGAATATATAACGCAGTGATAATAATCATGATGTTTCAAATCATGTAAAATGATTTCCTTGAAAGATAATTTAGTGTAATTTGGCTGAATGAATAGCTAAACTATAGTAAGATTATTCTGGATATTAATTGTAATTATAATTTTCCCTATAATTAATATATCATCATAACATATCCGGTCACGCAAATTCTATATTTATTTATCACCTGACTTAGTAAATACAGTACATGAGCTGCCATGTAATATTTTTGGATATTACATGGCACTGTTACATGGCAATCAGATGATAGAATAGTTGTTAACTTTGCTGTCGGGAAAATCATGGAATGTTCCCCTCGGGAATTTAAATGCTATTTCGTGAAGAAAATAAGTCCCTCGACTACGTCTCGGGACTTATTTACTCTTCCCTCGATATAGCATTTAAAATCCCTCGGGAGTGGAACATTCCGTGCTTTTCCCTCCACCACCAGTTAACTACTGTATAATATATAGCCTTTAGTCAAGGCTCTATATGGCTTGGAGATTCTCTATGCGATCACGAGCTAGCTAGCTGTAAGAGAGATAGATACTATTAAACTGGCTCCCATAGCCTTTAAGCACTGGATTCGCAGTAATTTATTAATGACCAAAGAGAATAAGGCATTACTAATTCATGAGAGAAATCAGCAACCAATCAGATCGCTAGATGTGGATACCGTATGCCTATCGGTGGCGTGTTCCACCGTGTATTACGGGGTTTATTTAGTATCAGACATTAATATTATCATAACTTTCATAAAAATAAAATATGAGATACATTACAATAAAAACTAAAGCATAAAAATACCTTTTTGCATCCATATCAAATCTCAACTCTTATTTTAAAAGAAAACAACATATTTTGTAATGACGTACCCTATAAATAATGGACGCGTCCGGACCGGAGCACCGCGGTTGTGTTCAGTGCATACAGCATACGCTAGTCCGTAGCGGAGACCCCTATAACAACCACTACTCTATGCCACTAACAGTGTATTGTGCAAGGTTGCGCGTTTGGTCTTACAATGCAGCTTCCAAACGAAGACTAACACTCACAAACAGCTGATCAACCTGGTCTGTGGCATATGAATATGGGCTTCGTAGCTTTTCTACGAAGATTTTCTATGTAAATAAAAGAAAAGAAAACTTTTCACGTTCATGACTGACGATAGGCTTCGCGCTGCGCGCTCAAATTCGGCATATCGCGGTTAGTACACTGCCGGTAGAACCTGCCAGACAGCACGATGCCTATCGGTTAGGCTATATAATATACTGTATAGCCTCCTAGATTTGTATATGTTTCCTTGTATATCTATACACACATATTACATCAATTTTGGTTTTGCACAATCAAAGTGATTCAATCCGATTTATAAAATGCATGCAATAAGGTGATTTTTCTTGTAACTTTCATGGTAAAGTGATACCAAGTAAAGTAATCCATGATAAAATTATATGAATAGATCAGTATTGAGCCTTAGAGATAGCCGACTACAAGCGATTGTTTTTTTTTCTTGCATCATTCCATGGTTTATGGAATTAACAGAACTGTTAAGCCCGGCGCAGACAGAGCCGACTCGACCCGATCCGACTGGTTTTCAACCTGATTAACTCAGTATGTGTTGCCTTAGGAGTCAAGAGCCGGTCGGAGGTCATTCAAGGCCGATTCAACATGTTGAATCGGCTCCAACTGAGCGAAACTGACTATAGCCTGACTGAAAACCAGTCGGATCGGGTCGAGTCGGCTCTGTGTGCGCCGGGCTTAAGATTCCTGCGAAAAAAATGTCCAAATCCTCAAAATCCAATTGAAGTTCTAGCGATTCCGGATACCGTATTGTATTTGTATACGCATGGGGCAGGTTTCGGTTTTCGAATTTCCCTTTCGTTAAAAAGATAGTTACGATTCAAGTGTTCTGATGTTAAACTATCCACTGGATATCCGTAACCGTGTACAAAGTCAGTGCAATAAGTAAGTGAATATTACTTTGCATTTTTGCTCATTAATATTTTTTTGCTCGGCAATATAACGTTCATTTAACTTGAAATTTTCACTCAATACCTAGTGAACATATCATATAACAACAATATACATTGTATCAACCATCTATCATATTTTACACATGTCAACAAAGTTTACTATATCCCTTTAATATTTGTGTACAGGTTGACGCTGTTAGGAGCATTTAAGCCCAGCAAGGCGGGCGAAATGAAGTCTCTGTGAAATGTGATCATCTGTACCATTTGAATGATGACAAGAGATTCAAGGTATCAACATTATCTTAATTCTTAACACAATTGGCGTAGCGCCTGGAGCACGGGACACATGCCCCTAACAATAACAAACATAAGAACAAAATCCAAAATAAAAGAAAACAATTGCGTGCCCTCCCCCCCCCCCCCCCCCCCCCCCACTATCAGTCCAACCACGCTACGAAAATGTCTTCACAACTACTATTCTGATAAACACTTGATGATAATATACTAGTTTTCTATAATTATACTGTACTATACCACTGCTATACTAATCCATCTACTAGGGGCGGGGAACGCCTTTGTGAAATTTTGTTTGGGGGGGGGGGGGGGGGCACAGCCCAAAAGGGGCACTTGTATAATATTTCATACAAAATAATATTCAAGGGTCCAATAAACTTGAAATATTAGATACTCCTGAATCATTATTCCAATATAGGATACGTTATTAAAGTGATTAACTGTATACATTTTTCCCAAAAGTCATATTTGAAATACCTTTTGAAAGAACCTAACCAGGCGCCGTGCGACTTACCAATATCACTGCAATATTCCCCTGAATGTTATGTGATATTTTCATAGATAGAGAACAGTTTCTACCTAGTGAAAAGGTGAAAAATATGTCAGACCTTAATTATCCCCGATCGAAGAATCGGGAAAAGGATACTCTTGACTACAATCGAAAAGCGTTCTGAACGCTTGTTAATTAAATCTAAATATCTCTATAATTAGGGAGACATTTAGTGAAAAATCAAAACCATTTCATTCTTCTTTTATTCTGCTAAATTGGGTCAACCCACCGTGTCACTTTTGCTGTGTCATATAAGCAATCTTAAATGATTTCAAAAATAATAAATATCCATTTAATTCTGATTTTATTCTATTTTCAGAGATGGGTCACACTGAGCAGAGACAACACACAAGGTAAGAATCCTTTTGTTTCCGTCGGAACGTTTAAAGGGATAGTTGAGTTTTGTTAAGAGAGTACAGTTTTGGTCAAACTGAATTTTAGTAACCAAAACCTGCACCATTACATTACAAACTTATCTCCATCATGCCTGAAAGGCAGAACAACTTTAGAACGGCTCAGAAAGAAGCCTGTTATCATTCCAAACGACCATTAAAGGGGTAGTTCAGTTTTGATAGAGAGGGCGCTGCACAACACAATTTTGTTGTGAGGTCATGAAAAACTGAGTGGCGAATTTGAAAGAGCATGCAATTTTGATGGCAGAATAAACTTTATTTGGTCAAAATCGGTTCAGAAATGGCTGAAATATCAATAAATATATCCGATCGTAATAAATTTGGGCCCCAAATTTATTCCATGATTTTTTTTTTTTTTAATACAAAAATGCTTACACTTTTTCAAAATTTTGCAAAAGCGGTTTTTAAATAGTTGTTGATGATTTCTCTATTTAATCATTATTTCAACAAAACACCACATGCATAATTTGTATGAAAAATGGTTGAAACCAGCGCATTTTTAGAGAGCGCCCTCTTGTGTTTTAATGGCTCTTTTTGAATGATAACAGGCTTGTTACTTAGTCGTTTGTAATTTTGTATACTTTCGAGCATGGTGGAGAGGTTTTCCCGGCAATTTAATATAGGTTTTCCCGGCCAATTTCTAACATTACGCGCCCAAATTCGTTAAATGTGCATTCAATTTCGTGCAATTGGCGTGGAGGAGTCGCTTTGGTCATTCACATTCATATTCCGAGCATGTATACTCGTATATGGGCACTCAAAAGTCAAATCGCGAACTTCAAATTCGCAAATGGCATTCGATTTCATCAATGGGCGCTATTTTCAACAAATGGGCATTCAATTTAATACGGCAAGCTTGACAAATAGCTCGTTTGTGCATTCAATTTCGTTAATGGTTGACCAATTTCCAGAAATGTTCATTCGAATTAAGTTACAACATCCATACGTACTCACATATAAACATAATTTCATCATGTATACAACCATATACATACGCACACACATACAAACACACACATACATTACATACGATGACTTTGATTTCTTTTTTATATATTTTGATATCATCATCATCGTTCTTTTCCTTACATAGTCTCGACCATTTTCATCGTGTTACATCATTCCTTTTCAGATATACTTGTCAACATTTAATCTTCGCTTTTCGACATTCATCAGTCACATTTTGTTTAGATTTGTTTGTCAATGTTCAATAATTTTATATTCATTTCACAATTCACATTGTGCTTTCTTTTTGTTTTACCTCTATTCGTTCATCATGTCTTTACTTTATTATCATGCGATATTTAGTTTATCATTTTGATCTTTATTTTCATAACATTTTCTTCTGTGTCATCATCTGATCTTTATATTATCATTATTTTGTTTTCATAATCTGTATCTTTATTTCCATCATGTTTTGTTTATTGATTGCCCATGCACGAAATAACTGTACCATATACCATGAAGTTACACATCCATGACATTTCCACTGTATCGTCGGTGATATCACGTACGGCGAATGTTTGATTCTGCGCGCTAACGAGATTTCGAGAAAAACGCGTTTAAAGTTTCCCACCTTCTTCGATCATAAAATAAACAGTTTTAAACAATCAAATTACAATAAAAGTTCGAAGGTAACGGGAGAGGAATATTCTCTTCAATATGACCCTGAAAATAACCTACCTTAGGCTCTCGATTCTGTGTAATATCACTGCATAGATCGTTCGTCGGTACGTATAGAGGCACTCGCATTGAGCAGTTTGAAATTTCTCAAACGCACACCTCAAACGAAGTTTATTAAACCTTAATCTATAGATAGCACACCGTCACAGAAAATAAAATAATCTTAATCAATCAATTCGGTCCATATGCGCTGAACGCAAATCAAATTGGAATATCATGTCCCCCCACATTTGAAAGTGGAGGAGATTGTCCCCCTCCCTTTGTCATTATGTATGTTTGGTTCCATACTTCATATAACGTGAAATTTCTGTCTCAGGTGTGCACCAAATCGCACAATTTCACGCCAAAAAATACAAAAGCTCCCTACTGTGGGAGGGGGACACCCTCCCACACCCTCCCCCGCTCGGTCGCTTCGCTTCCTCGCAATGTCTCCCCTCCACTTTTGAGAAGTTGTTGACGCCCTTAGTTTCATAGGAGCCCAATGCCTTAGACTATATCGATGGCTCTACTGTATAGTATACAGGATCACGTGGATCCATCTCATACAAGGCTCAATCTTTTCCTCGCTATGCCCTTTAAAAATACGTTACGAGTAGGTTCACTATTTTATATAATTTTAACACCCATGATAGGAGTTGCGAATGTCTGAAATCTAAAAGCTTACGGGGGCTACGCCCCCTGGACCCCCATTATTGTCCCCAAATGTGGGTGCCCCCCCCCCCCCCAAGTCAGGTCTTAGAGCCATCAAGACACTTTCAATGAGCGCATTATAAAACTTCCGGGCATGCCAACGTGGGGCTTTTAGCTCTCTCAGTGGTCACTCTGGAATTTTTTTTTCAAATTTCGCCCCCCCAATCGCAAAAACGGATCGACGCCCCTGCAAGTGTGAAATTGGTTGCTCCGTTATGAATGACTTAAACGAATTTTAATCACGATGTGTCGATCCAAACGCGGATTTGGTGAAAATTGAATGCTGCTGATATGAAATTGCATGAGAAAATAGCGAAATTGACCGGGAAAACCTATACTTTTCTCACTCAAATTCACACAAGAGTCATTAAAATTCACGCGTTTCTTGCTCATGGGCGAATTCGGTCATTCAACTTCACAATCCTTGCATCCAATTTTGTTTACTTGCATCCAATTCTGTTCACTTGCACCCCTTTTTCAATTTAAAGCAATCAAAATCACTACGCATTCATTCAATTTCATTTTAGGACACAGAATTTTACGTTCGGTCATTAAATTTCACACGGTCATCTATTAACGTGTGAAATTGAATGCACGAACGTGAAAATCTGTGCCCGGAAATGAAATTGCACGCACGAATAGTGATTTTGATTGCTCTAAATAGAAAATGGGGTGCCAGTTAACGAATTCGGATGCAAGCATTGTAAAATTTAATGACCGAATTCGCCCATGAGCAAGAAATGCGTGAATTTGAATGACCCTTGTGTGAATTTGGGTGAGAAAAGTATGAAATTGGCCGGGAAAACCTATATTAGTTTGTAACGTTACTGTGCAGGTTTTGGTTACTAAAGTTCAGCCTTACCAAAACTGTACACAAGAGGGTGCTCTCTAAAGCCCTCTAAAAGCATATTGGTTTCAACTATATTTTTATTTTAAAAATAATGTGAATAATGAGAGATCATCAACAACTATTTAAAAACCTTTTGGGTAATTTTTTGAAAAGGTGTGTATGTATTTTATCGATTTTTTCTCAAATCATCAAATCAATGTGGGTCCCATATTTATTCCGATCGGATATATTTATTGATATTTCAGCTGTTTTTGAACTGATTTTGATCGAAGAAATGTAATTCTGTCATTAAAATATTGTACATATCTAATGTGTTCAGTTTGTTGGTAAAGTAAATTAAATAAATGGAACAAATAGATAAAGAAAAATACAAATTTATAACATTTTTTGGGACGTGGTTCTGTGTTTTTGAATTAATGTTGACCTATTTGACATGCATGTTATATTTAAGCTGCTGTGAACCATTGATTGGCCCATGAGGATGTCTTATATTGCGCCAATATTTTGTCCATTAGGACTTCGTCAGGGCTGTCCAGTGCATATAGTGCATTACATGTATTGTCTATATTTCTCGCCTTATGGACTATTGTTCACTATAGCATATTATGAAATTATAATATATACTCCGTTTTCTTTTTCTTTTGTTATGATTTGGACAGCCCTGACGAAGTCCTAATGGACAAAATATTGGCGCAATAAAATGAAGTTTAATGCTAGCTACGCCTCACCAGCAGTCCTCCTTTCGACATAAATATGCTCACTAGCTTCTGGTACCCAAATGTGTACGTGGGTCAAAGCACTGTTTGCTCTTTCTCTCTATATATAATATATTTTTTTTTTTTTATCAATCAAGCGACTTTGAGCATTTACCAGACGGATAAAAGTTACCTGGTCAAGCGAGTTGTGGTCACGGAGAGTAACTATAAGGGTACCGAACATGGCGTCGTGAAATGTCCCGCGGAGACGTCCGGCCGACCAAAGACCGCTCCCTACTGGATGGTCAAGCTGACCGGAGAAAAGATCAAATTCTTGGGGGACAAGGACAACGTGAAACAGTGGGACGAGGCATTGAAAATGAGTGAGTATCAACCACCTGTGAATAGCGACCACTAGAAGGCTAATAAGAAAAGTGGCCACTGTAGACAGTGATCTAGCTCTGTAGACATGTTCTATGATATTGCGTTCTCTGCAAGGGATCACTATTGATTGCCTCTATAGGCAGGTTGGTGTTACAGACAGTTGATCACTAAGACAGGTTCTACTTTACCCTCTCAATATGTATTATGCACTATGATTAAAGGGATCTATAGTAACATTGTCCTAATCCTCAAAATCCAATTGAATTCTAGCGTTCCATAATATACGTTTGTTTTTAGTTCGTATTAACAATAAAAGCATGGACAGGTTTCGGTTTTCAAATTTCATTTCGTTCAAAAGATATTTACGATTGAAGTGTTCGGATATGAAAATTTCTACGGGACCTTTTCAGTCGTGCACAGGAAGTGGCAATGAGTAAGTGAATTCACTTTGTATTTTGCCTATTTCTCGGCCAAATAACATCCAATTAACTATAAATTTTCGCACATTACTTGCTGGACATATCAGATCACACTAATACAAATTTTTTTAACCACACATCACTTTTTGCACTTGTTTACAAAGGTTACTAGATCCATTTAATGATTATAATACTGTGCTTTGATGAAACACTGCTTTTATGCACTGCATGCTCATTGGTGGGGGAGAGGCGACTATAGGATTGTTTTGTTTTGTTTTTAATGACCATGAACCAATTCGCTTCACATTCGTCCTAAGCCTGCGTCACAAATCAAATTTGTGGATCGCCAGGAGGTTGCCGAGTTTCAAATCCGCCAGGGAGTCGACCCTGTCACATATTGGACGGGGCTCGGGCGGAACCTTTGAACACTAGTGATATGAAATCGTCCGGTGCCCGCCGGTAAACAAATGGTAGATGGGCGATACCTGATCGACATACGGGTGGGCGCCGTCCAAGTTTCGGTCGATGATAAATAGGTCTGTCGGTGCACGTCCGACAACCGGGCGACGGCCGGGTGGGGCTCCGGGTGACGTCCGGGCGTGGCTCCGGTCGACGCACGGGCGGGCGTCTTCCGTGGCCAGGGTCCAAATCCCTGAGTTGGCAGGAGGAGCCCGGCCGGGGCCCGTATAGAAGCCGCCCGACCGCGGCCGACACCAGCACAAAGTGCGCTCGAAGCACGCTCGATTTTTTTTACAATTCGGGCGGTATACGGGAGGAGGTTGTTCGGGTATCGCGTAGGGAGCTCGTGCAGCTCTTCCGACCTCCCGCCGAATTTTAAAGCCCCAAATGGTCTAAAATCGTCAGATTGCCGCCCGAATATCGATCGAATATCTGCCGATGCCCGAGCGATCTACGGGCGATTTGAAAATCGCCGATTTGGGGAACAGGTTTCGGTGCCCTGCGAACGTCGGCCAAACCATTAAAAAAAACGCGGCGGAGCCCGCAGTATTCACGCAGACATCGGCCGTCGTCCTGGCGAAAGTGCCCTTTTGAGCTCACAGAGACTTGAAGTCGGGCGGGCTCCGTTTGTGATTTGCGACGGCCCCTTTACAGCTATGAATATTGATCTACTGTGATATAGGTTTCTACAATCTAGCTGATATCTCCTTACTATATATCTCACAGTCCTGTCTTGAATTTGCGAGAAGATATTATCTTCAACGGCAATTAAATGTCAATTACAAATTGAAACTGTTGAATAAAAATAAGTTAAGTTTCTGTTAACTGCATTGGCATTGAAATTACAATTTCGAAATAAACTTATAATCAAGGTTTATATAAAGGGATACCAATAAGGGTGAATTCGAAAATTAAAATGAAAATCAATCGAAACAACTATCACGATTTTAAAAAGACAACCATTTGGTTTAACTTAAAGCCAATTACAGTATTGGAAACGTTACACATAAACAACAATGAAATGTACGCTTTTATCACCGACCATGTAAAAGAATATATTGTGTTTAACTAATTATGGGATTATACAAATTTCGCCAAGAAACTGCTATTAATTGATATAGGCTATCTCAAACTTAGAAAATCATCTCTGGTAAAAGATTGATATCGCCGACGGTTGTAATGTTGAAATGTTCATCCGCACATTATATGCAAATACGCACGCAATGCCCGCCACGCGAGGCATATCGGCTAGCTACAAGACTCAAGCGGGAAGGACGGGCGGCGGAACAAGCTGTGAATTTCCGCCTCATCTAATCGCGGCGCATGGATCTTTCTTTTATATTTCCACAGTTTTACAATGTTATGGTTCATAGTTTACCATATTAACCCTCTTTCATACATATGATTTCACCATGTTGATCAATTTGTTTGGCCATACTGAAGGGCCTATAGAGTGGGTCTCTGTAATGTTCCCAATACTGCTCTTTCAACTCTCTACAGTTCTTACCGGTAAACTTCCGAGAGCTGGTGGGAAGGGCGATGGAAGCCTGGGGGTTCGACCAAGACCCGATGCCACGGATCCACAGCAACCGAAGCTGGACAAGCCTGTAAGGAACTCGACCACGATCAGTAATATCAGTGTTGTTTGTCGGGCCCGTAGGCAAGGTGGTCACTTTTTATCGGTCTCGGCCATCTAAACCTGTGGTCTCCGGCAACGATCGGTTTGGGTGATGACCCCCCCCCCCCCCCACCCCCCCCGCCCCCAACCCGGCTTACACGACACATCCTTTGGTCTCGGGTCTTGTCCACGATCGGCATCGGTCCCTGTGTTTTTTTGGTAAATTACGCTTCCCTCCCCCATAACAACGCCTGGCTACGGGCTTGGTATGCGTATATACCATAAATTATATAGAGTAACTATAATATAATAAAATATGATTAAAATGCCCTCTTTCTGCTAAAAGCTGTTTCTCAGCATGGCCGCGCACTTATGGCTTGTATATCTATACATTTAGAAGGCCTCAATCAAAAAATAATCTTTTAAAATTATGGTTGAAATTTTCAATAATTCCTTGATCAATCTTATTTCCAAACAGAAGTACAAGAATATGAGACCTGGTACAAATATGATCGACTTGGACACGAAGCCGGATGAACCACACACCTATGTTAATAAGGTTTGTGAGGATAGCCCATACAGGAATGAACCTGAGCCCGTCCCGTTGATAGACGGCATTGGACCGAGTCCTCCACCCAGGATGCCACCTTCTGCCGCCACCCAGACCTCCGAAAAAGCGTTCTGTAAGTCAGAGGCGTACCGCGAGGTCGGACTGATTTTTTTTTGGGGGGGGGGGGGGGGGGGGGTGGGGGGGCGCACACAATATTAGGGGAGCGCACCTTAGTATGTATTTTCTATCTTTGTACATGTTTTAAAAAGATTGTACCCGTACGTTTTTTATTGTTGTCTTTTTATTCAGATTTGTTGGGAGACACAATCCCTGATAGCAAACACTGGTAAAAATTACGACAAATTTACGTCATTTTACGTCGTGTACGTCGTCTTAAAGACGTCGTAAATTCACGTCAAAAAGTGAAGATTTTGCACCGCGTTTACCGTCATATAGACGTCATATTTTGTCGTGAAAATGACGTATCTTTTTCCGAAAAGGCGTCTTTACGACGTCTTGAAGACGTCAATTTGTACCATAAATTACGACATTTAGACGACATAAAGACGTCTTATTGGTCAATATAAGACGTGATTTTTACGTCTGGATTTGACGTCATTTCACCTTGTGTACGTCGTCTTTTAAGACGTCATAAATTAACGTCAAAAAGTGAAGATTTTACACCCGCGTTTACCGTCATATAGACGTCATATTTTGACGTAAAAATGACGTATTTTTTTTCGAAAAGGCGTCTTTACGACGTCTTGAAGACGTCAATTTGTACCATAATAATTACGCCATTTAGACGACATAAAGACGTCTTATTGGTCAATATAAGACGTGCTTTTTACGTCTGGATTTGACGTCATTTCCACCTTGTGTACGTCGTTTTTAAGACGTCGTAAATTCACGTCAAAAAGTGAACATTTTGCACCCGCATTTACCGTCATATAGACGTCATATTTTGACGTGATAATGACATATCTTTTTCCGAAAAGGCGTCTTTACGACGTCTTGAAGACGTCAATTTGTACCATAAATTACGCCATTTAGACGACATAAAGACGTCTTATTGGTCAATAGAAGACGTGATTTTTACGTCTGGATTTGACGTCATTTCCACCTTGTGTACGTCGTCTTAAGACGTTGTAAATTCACGTCAAAAAGTGAAGATTTTGCACCCACGTTTACCGTCATATAGACGTCATATTTTGACGTGATAATGACGTATCTTTTCCGAAAAGGCGTCTTGAAGACGTCTTGAATACGTCAATTTGTACCATAAATTACGCCATTTAGACGACATAAAGACGTCTTATTGACGTCATTAAAGAGGTCGTCCATACACCAAAAATAATTGTTTAAATGTCTTTAAAAGACGTCACAATGACGTCGTAATGAGGTCGTTCATACGACAAAAAATGATGGCAAAAACTAGTCTTGTAAAGACGTCATAATGACGTCTTAATATTGTCGTGCGTACGACACAAACCTTAATGGCAAAAATGGTCCTTTCAAAGACATTATAAAGACGTCATTATAAAGCCTTTTATACTACAAAATAAATACTTAAAAATGATCTTTTAATGACGTGATAATGACGTCGTATTTACATCCTTAATATGACAAAAAACCATTGGACAAAAATGGTCTTTGAAAGACGTCACAATGACGTTGTAAAAAGGTCGTCCATACGACATTAAATGATGGCAAAAACTAGTCTTGAAAACACATCATAATGACGTCA
>JBAMJV010014359.1:0-10000 GCA_037951105.1 Echinarachnius parma
CACCATCATCATCTTTGTAGCTTGAAGACAGCGACTGACGACAATTTGTGCAATATGCGACAATTTGTGGTGTGAGGTTTTACGTGATTTCACAAATTGTCGCTGGGTATGGGGACGGCGAGAGCAACACAAATTGTCGCAAACGACAATTTGTGCAGGAGGCGACAATTTGTGGCGTGAAATTTTGCACAAATTGTCGCCTACGACAATTTGTGCAGGTACGACAATTTGTGGTGCAACAGACCCTATATTGCCAGTGACGAGAGCTACAGGGGGTGGCAGTAATTTGACATGCACACACAAACAAAACACATAATGGGACAACTTGCTCGAAATAAGGAAGAACACTGAGTGTGCCCAACCCCGTCAGGATAACCATACTACGTTATATTCTATAGTTATGGCGTTTGCCGCGTATCCTTCATAAATTATTCAAAGACAAGAGCGGGCTATACATTATACAAACAATTAATTTGAAACATTTTTTGCCATGCAGATTAAGCATTAACATTTCAAGCGTGTACTATATCCCTGCTCATTTTGTACCATTTAAAATATATTTTTTGGCTATTTCCCCACAAAATGGATGATTTTTTGACTATTTTCTCTAAAAGCTTAAAAATAGCCTATTTTGTTTACTATTTTTAAAAAAATAGTAACAAAAATAGGCTATTTTTTCACTATTTTTTTAAACTTTTGAAATCACATCATCAATTTGTTGACTATTTACAAAAAATAGTCAAAAAATAGGCTATTTTTTGGCTATTTTGTTCACTCTTAATAAAACATCAACTATTTTTTTGCTATTTTTTTCTCTTTGTAAATAACATCAATAATGTTTTTGCTATTTTTTCCACATTGTAATAAACAACTATTTTTTGGCTATTTGTTCACTTTGTTAGAACAATCAACTATTTTTTCTCTATTTTTCCCCTTTGTAATTAAACAAAATGAACACACCCACACACACACAACACACATACAAACAAACACACGCACACATACTTACATGCACACATACATGTATACATACACGCACGCACACAAGGATGCACACAGGCCACATACATGCACGCAGACACACACACAGGCACACACACATGCACGCAGACACACACATAGGCACACATACATACACGCACACTATACAGACGTACGGACACAGGCACACATACATACATGCACACATTTTTTTTTTTTTTCAGAATTGTTTTTATTCCTCCAAATGATAATACAGATAAACATCAAAATAATATTAACATTTACATTATTACAAATATTTTCAAATGAACAGTATACAAATTTTACATCAATATTCATAAACAAACAAAAGATGACATTTGCATTTTCTAATACAGTAACTTAACTATTATATTCTAAAACGTAAACTACTAAATCACATCAGATTTAATCGTACTAAAATAAGCAAAAGCCCTTCCTCAATAAACAATATACTGTAATAATTAATCATGATTCACTAAAAGAAATATAACCCATACTTAAAAAAAACAAAAAACAAAAAACAAATGCAGGTTATTTTCTAATAAAATGATGTAACCTTGCTACATCTCTCACTCTACACATGCATACACGTACGAACACAGGTACACATACACATACACTTACGGACACAGCATACATATATACATGCACATATACACAAACGTGCACGCACACGCTCACACACACACACACACACACACACACACACACACACACACACACACACACACACACATACATACATACACGCACACACGCACTTACTTACGACCAGGCCATATTGCATGCACCGACATTCACAATACATACACAGACTGCATATAGCCCCAGATATGGCACGGGTTTTGAATGGGGGATAACCCCCAAAGCATCATTAATAAACGTGATTAATTTATATTGACTTAGGAACTTAAAGGGATCTAGTTACTTTGTTGACATGTGCACAAAGTGATGAATAGTTAGTAAAATGTATAGTTTTGTGATTTGATAATTAAGGTCCGCTGAGTATTGTGTGAAAATGTCACGTTAAATGGATGTTATTTGGCCAAGTAATAAGCAAAAATGCAAAGTGATATTCCCAACTCATTGAACTGACTTTTGGTACACAATTATTAATATCCAGTGGATAGCTTAAATCCCAACTCTTCAATCGTAAATATCTTTTTAACGAAAGGGACATTTTAAAAACCAAAACCCGTTCCATGCTTCTATTGGTAATACGGATACAACACGGTATGAAAAAGCCTCTAGATTTCTAAATAGGTTTTGTGGATTTGGACATTGTTACTAAATTTCCACCACCCCCAGGGGTGGATCTAGCTTTTTGCTAAGAGGGGGGGGGGGGGGTGGGGGGGGGGGGTTGACCAATGACGATGCGGATACTGTGTGGGTCTGGACACACGATGGCGTTTTCTATGCACATCACATTTTCACTTGGCAGCCCAAGGGGGGGGGGGGGGTTTAAACCCCCTAACCCCCCCCCCCCCCCCCCGTAGATCGCCACTGACCCCTTATATTCCTGGGCAATAGTGATTTTGTATTAATATATGATAACATTTTTTCTCTAAACCTATTTTTCTTAACATTATCAAGAATTTGGTGGAATGACTGACATAATATTCTCTTTCATACATTATACAAATCAAATCGGAGTGCTGCATGGTTCCTTTTCATCTTGAATGTTTTGCTGAAATTCAACATTATGAGTAATATATATTTATATCAATGCCGACTGATTGTTGACGTTGGTCTAATAAATTACTCAACAGATCTATGATGTGTATTTGTTTAAAGATATACTCCAATTGCAAATAATATAATTTTGCATCTAGTACAATTTCGTGCAAAGAATGAAGTTTGCCTTTAACTCTTGAAATGCTGGATATGTACAATTTTCACTATTAAATCGTTATGTCGGTAATACAAGAGTTAGTGAGTGACATGAATACAATAGCGTTGACATACATTGATAAACCACTCCCGTTCAAACGGCGATATGATACAAAGCAACATAAGTACACTTGCAATTACACAAATCACTGATTTAGATGTGGAAGTTATGAGTTTTACTGAAATCTTAGAAAATATCTATTGCCATAAAGGGTTCAAATTTGTTTCATTATGTAATTCATTATTCAAAAGCGCATGTCAATTACTTTCATAGATGACCTTCATAAATTGACAGTCGCTTATCTTGCTCGACTCTTAAATAAAAGGGTTAAAATTAGATGTAGAAAGAGAGAGTGAGTCTTCATATTGTATGACAACCCTGCATGCATCATACAACATTAGTACGTGCGTTTATTTCCTAGTAGGCTTTTTTGATGCTAAAAAGTAAAAAGAAAAGAAAGGCATGTATTACATGCTCTCGATCCGACCATAATATACCACTGCTTGCTTATGCAATCAATGGCATGATTTATATTCTACCCATTGTTCTATTTCTTTCGAGCTTTTTTCAACGCAGTGATCTCATCTGGTTTTCCGTTTTGCCTTTCTCATTATCCATCAGAAAAGGAAGCACTTCTGCTCCGTCTTGCACTGGTGCAACAATCGTTTTCTTCTAGTTCAGTTTGTTCATGTGATGGCAGTTTTACAACTATCATGGACTCCCTTTTGACAACAATCATGGATCCCGCAACTACCACGTCTGTTTTCCTTAACACGGTGGAAGCGGTAAATGGTTCATATCGGCTCCGACTGTGGTTTACGCCGACATTGCGCAGCGCAGCGTCGTAGCGACGATCTTCTGCGTCATTGCATTCGTGGGTTTGATCGGCAACAGCGTCGTCATCGCCGCCGTCGCGGCGTCCAAACGCCTCCAGACGCCGACCAACGTCTTCGTGGTCAGTCTCGCCTTCTCCGACCTATTCGTGTGCTTCACGCTCCCTTTCCAGGCGACCGCGCTGCTCAGCGGCGAAGACGGTTGGCCGCTGCCCGACGCTATCTGCGCCGCCGTCGGTGGATCCGCCATCATGTCGCTGACTTGTAGCGTCATTTCCCTCGCAATGATATCCTCAACCGGCTGGTGCTAATTACGCGGTCAAGACGGACGTACGAGAATTTGTTCTCCACGAGGCGTAACGTCATTTTCGCCGCCGCATCGTGGATTTCCCCGTTCATAGCCTTCGTCGCTCCGCAAGCTCGCCGGCTACGGTAGGCTCGGTTTCTCACCTGAATTCAAACTGTGCGTGTGGGACACATCGGCGCCAGAGGCGATCATCTACGAAAATAGGCGCTTCTCTGGTTACCTCCTCACAACAGTTATCATCACGAGCTGCTACGTCATGATATACATCTACGTTCGGCGCATAAATCCGTCATGAGGCGGCATAAAGATGTGAAAAAACCAAGCGCTCACGTCTACATGGTCTATCTCGTTCAACAAGGTGACGCCGCACAACTCATCAGAGAGCGCGTCACACGCACCGGCGTTACCTAGCGCGTCAAACATCGCAGAAGCGTCATCTTCAAATGACGCGCGCACATCGCGCATTCGTAAACAGGAGGGACCCGCTGCCGTTACAAGTCGCGTGAACCCGAAAGGACGTCGACATTACGCTAAACTTGTTTTACGTCATATCTGTACGTTTTACGTCTGCGTCTTGCCGTACGGGATCACTCTCCCGCTCGACGTCGCACTGTTCTCGCTCTACGCGGGCGTTCTCTTGGTTGGCAACAGCGCCCTCAATCCCTTGATTTACGCGAGAAAGCACCCGATTTTCCGAGACGTCATGAAGTGTTTGATGAAGTTCAGATGGGCAGCCATTCCGGATCCTTCAGCTTGGCTTAGAAATCGTTTATTCTAAACATGAATATTTAGTTAGATCGCTCTATTTACCAATATTTTGGTACTAAAACTAGCACGAATATACCATTGATAATATTAAGCTGTTGGATGAGAGAGGCAATCATCTAAGAAATGACGCTTCTCTAGTTTACCTCCTCCTCACAACAGTTATCATCACGAGCTGCTACGTCATGATATACACCTACGTTCGGCGGCATAAATCCGTCATGAGGCGGCATAAAGATGTGAACAACCAAGCGCTCACATCTATCTCGGTCAACAAGGTGACGCCCCACAACTCATCAGAGATCGCGTCACACGCAACGGCGTTACCTAGCGCGTCAAACATCGCAGAAGCGTCATCTTCAAATGACGCGCGCACATCGCGCATCGTAAACAGAGGGAACCCGCTGCCGTTACAAGTCGCGTGAACCGAAAGGACGTCGACATTACGCTAAACTTGTTTTACGTCATCTGTACGTTTTACGTCTGCATCTTGCCGTACGGGATCACTCTCCCGCTCGACGTCGCACTGTTCTCGCTCTACGCGGCGTTCTCTTTGGTTGGCAACAGTGCCCTCAATCCTTGATTTACGCGAGAAAGCAACCGAATTTCTGAGACGTCATGAAGTGTTTGATGAAGTTCAGAAAGGCAGCCATTCGGATCATTCAGCTTCGCTTAGAAATCGTTTATTCTAACATGAAAATCTAGTAAGATCGCTCTGATTATCAATATTGTGTACTAAAACTAGCAATGATGTACCTTTGGTATTATTAAGCTTTTGGATGAGTTCGCTTTCATTTGAGAAACTTTATTCTCGATATTTGTTTGTCCCTATAATACAATATAACAAGGATCTAAGATTTTCATTAATGAGGATCTAACAAAAGAAACCAAGCACTCTACTACGCAGCACGACACCAGAAGGAGAAGGTAGTCCAGTCCTGGACTATTGATGGTCGTATCTTCGTAGGATTAAAGAACACCGCAGGAGGCTTGACAAAGAAACTGATAACCTGCCTAGAAGATTTGCAGAAATTATAGGCATATGAACATTTTAAGGCTAAACCCTTTTTTCAGATTGCATTTGATGGACTGTAAAATTAATATTTTGGATCTCAGAACTGTAAAATGGAATAAACACTTGGAAACTTATTGCAAAAAATGCTCTCTATTGCATTCAAGCATTCCAAGCGTATTCCTAATATAAAGCTCTCGCTATTATATCTTAAACTTTATATAATTATTCAATCATGTATTTTATCACAGAACAATCTACGATGGTGTTTTTAATACTATGATGACTTTTCTTTATACGTATGCATAATATAATTGTAACCAAAACAAATTTTATGTCCATAGCTTTCTGGCAGTTTAACCCACTTTATATAAACAGTACTCAATCCATTGTTGTTGCTTTTATTTTTTGTCTTGAGATTAAAATTAATTTTTGTAGGAAATTTTTTGTTTTTTCCTTTTGATAGATTTTTGTAAGCTTGTTCCATAATGATATCTTTTTTTCTGGCAAACGTATTGTACATGATAAGGAATAGCATTATGTTTTGTACACTGAGTTTTGTTAACGTTATAAATGATGAGTAATAATAGATACAAAACTGGTCATCAAATATGTAGTTTTTGTTCTGAAAATGTTCCCCTAGATTAATAAATACAACTTTTTCAACTACACAGGGAAGACACGGATCACGTCGATTTAATTATGTAAAGGTTTTATGTCAAAATTGTATAGGAGATATTTTACCATTTAATCACTTTAGTGATAATAATGTATTTAATGATCAAATTTCTTCATTTTTTCAACTTGAAGATTCTATGAATCCAGTAGAAATTAAAAATACAATTATTAACCTTCAAAATATTCTTCCGTTAGATAATATTGATGATGGTACACCACAGAGTAATTATTATTCGGTTAAGGACTTTAATGAGACATTTGTAAATGATGATCGCTTTTCACTAGTTCACCTTAATAGTAGAAGTATACCCAAAAATGTTGATGATCTTGAAATATTTGTTAATGATTTGAAACATAAATTTAAAATAATAGCCATAACAGAGACTTGGTTAAATGATACGTCTTTGATTCATTTATATCAGTTAGAAGATTATGAATTTATAACAAATCACAGGACAGGAAAGAGGGGTGGGGGAACAGGTTTTTATATTCATAAATCAATCAAATATAAAGTAAGAGATGATTTGATGCAACCCACCTCATTTGAGCACCTTTTTATAGAAATACAGGATAAACATAAAAATAAATTAATTGGTGTTTTGTATCGCCCCCCTGATCAATCTGTTATTACATTTATTGAAGAAATGGAACATCTTTTAAGTATTACAAATATAAATACTTTTGAATATTATGTATTAGGCGACTTTAATTTAGATTTATTAAAGTTGCAAAGTTGTAATAAGGTAGAATCTTTTTTAAATATGATGTTTAGTAACTCTTTATTTCCTACTATATATAAACCGACAAGAATCACTACAACATCGGCTACACTTTTGGATAATATTTTTACGAATGTAGATAGACAGTTTGAATCTGGAATATTGATATCCGACATAAGTGATCATTTACCTGTTTTTCTTTCATTATGTTCACAAGTTAAATTAAGTAATGAAAAAGAAAATATTGTTTATAAAAGGTGTATTAATGAAAATAATTTACAGTCCTTTTTAAATGAGTTACAACATGTTGATTGGTATATTCTTGATATTGTGAATAATAATGTTGATAATGTATATGATTTATTTTTAAAGAAGTTTCAATTGTTATATGATAAGCATTTTCCTTTGCAAGAAATTAAAATAAATAATAAAAAAAGAAAAAGTAAACCATGGTTAACGTTAGACCTGAAGAGGCTTTGTAATAGGCGCAGAGAATTGTATAAAAAATTCATTTTAAATTCGTCATTGCATAATAAAATAAAGTACACTATTTTTAGGAACTCATTAAATGCAAAATTAAAGTCTGCTAAATCTTTATATTATTTTGATAAGTTTAATAAAGTTAGAGGTAATATGAAAGTAATGTGGAAACTTGTTAATAATTTACTAAAAAGAAAGGTTAAATGTACAAAAATTGAATCACTCCAAGTAAATGATGAAGTGGTAATGGATAATATTCAAATGGCTAACGCATTAAATGATTATTTTATAACTATTGGTCAAACGTTAGTTGCCCAACAGACCCACAACCACACAAATAGTTTTAATACTTATTTGAATAACTCTAACGCATCTTCTATTTATTTTAAACCAATAACATGTACAGAGATAATTGAAATTGTAAGGAACATGAAAAATAATACAAGTCCTGGGTTTGACTCAATTGATATTAAAGTAATTAAAAAAGTAATAGTAATACTAGCTTCTCCATTATGTAAAATATTTAATTATAGTTTAGAACAAGGTATATTTCCAAACCAGATGAAAACAGCCCGAATTACTCCAATTCATAAGAAGGGCCCAAAAGATAGCATGAATAATTATCGACCGATTGCAATACTTCCTATTTTTAGTAAAATACTTGAAAAATGTATGTACAGTAGATTAATGTCATTTTTTAATAAATATGATGTATTATTTCAATGTCAATATGGTTTTAGGCAAGGACACTCCACATCCACTGCAATATTACAATTAGTGCAAAATATAAATGAATCAATTAATAAAAAAGATAAATTACTGGCCGTATTTATTGACTTATCTAAAGCATTTGACATAATTAATCACAATATACTTATTTCTAAACTATCACATTATGGTATAAGAGGGCTTTCCTTGCAATGGTTCCAGAGTTACTTAGATGCTCGTCAACAATTTACACTCTTAAATGGAAATAATTCAGAACACAAACCAATTGAATGTGGAGTGCCCCAAGGATCAATATTAGGACCTCTTTTGTTTTTGATTTATGTAAATGACATACAATATTGTTCTAATTTACTTAGATATAGGTATACTTTTTGCTGATGATACGTGTATTTATTTATCTAGAAATACTATTGATTCTTTAATATCCACTATGAATATACAGCTACAACTTATAGACAATTGGATGCAAGCCAATGACTTAATATTAAACATTGAGAAAACGAATTTATGATATTTGGTAATTATAGAAATGATTCTTTTAATAATTTACAATTATTCTATAGAAATAGTCCTATACAACATGTTAAAGGGACTTAGTAACATTGTCCAAATCCTCAAAATAAAATTTTCATTCTAGCGGTTCCTTCATAGCTTGTTGTATTCGTATTAACAATAAAATCATGGGACACGTTTCGGTTTTTCAAATTTCCCTTTCGTTACAAAGATATGTACGATCAAAGTATTCAGATAAGAAAAACTGCCCCGGAGTTTTTCTTACCGTGTACAAAGTGAGTGCAGTGAGTTAGTTTATATCACTTTGCATTTTTGCTCATAACTTGGCCATGCAATGTCCATTTGACTTTAAATTTTCACACAATAGCCTGTGGACATATGAGATAACAACAATATACATTGCATCAACCATTTATCACTTTTTGCACATGTCAACAAAGTTACTAGATCCCTTTAATGAGTTTAAATTTTTAGGTGTCATAATGGATGAAAAGTTAACATGGAATAGCCATATCTCACGATTATGTAGTAAATTAGCACAGAGTATTGGTATACTCAATAAATTACATTTTTTTGTCACAGGATGTTCTTAAAGTAATATATCATTCATTTATTACATCGCATATAAGTTATTGTTGTATTATTTGGGGTTTTACCTCACAATTGAATTTAAAGCGAATATATATTTTACAAAAAAGAGCAATTCGAATTGTCACACATTCTCAATATTTATGTCCAACCAAACCATTATTTGTAAAAACAAAGATCCTATCTATTTATGATATGATTCTATTATACACAGGACATTTCATGTACTCTTGCTATCATAGTGAATTACCCCAATCTTTTAGACATTACTTTAATTTGAATAAGATGGTACATAGTTATGACACTAGAAATAAAAATAATTTCCATCCTCCATTGATGCGTACTGAAGGAACAAAATCAACTATATTTTATGAAGGTCCAGTTCTATGGAACAAATTACCCGATAATATAAAAGCCTGTAAATCTCTTAATCATTTTAAAAGCTCATACAAACAGATACTATTGAATAATTTTACAACATAA
>JBAMJV010014359.1:15000-48550 GCA_037951105.1 Echinarachnius parma
AATACTATATGATACGTAGTTCAAGCTATGGAATCAAACATACATAATGTATGCATATTAAAAAGTGGGAGTGACAATCACCTCCACTTTCAAATGTATGGGGGGAGGCATGCCCCCGCCCCCCCCCCCCCCTCCCCGTCACCCGGGTGCATTCAATTTTGCCAATTTTGTTGGTTATAGTCCGTTATTCCGAAGGTTCGTTATTCCGAAGGTTCGTTATTCCGAGGGTTCGTTATTCCGAAGGTTCGCTAGCCTATTCCTAAAACGAAATGTGGTTCGTTATTCCAAAGGTTCGTTTATCCTTTTTTTAAAATCGGGTTCGTTATTCCGAAGGTTCGTTATTCCGAAGGTTCGTTATTCCGAAGGTTCATTAGTCCGAAAATAAAATAGGGTTCGTTAATCCGAAAATTAAATCGGGTTTGTTATAATACTAAAATTTGAGTTTTGTTTATTTAATTTACAGCCTGCATTAAGCATACCCATCCCCCTTTCCCTCCCTTGGCCAGACCAATCAAACATTTAAGTTTATTTTATCTCTTTATATGAAATTATAGCATTATAACACACCCAAATTCATTTTCGGATTAACGAACCCGATTTCATTTTAGGAATAGCGAACTTTCGGAATAACGAACCCGATTTTATTTTCGGAATAACGCACCTTCGGAATAACAAACCTTCGGAATAATGCAACAAATGTACGGATTAACGCACCCTATTTCATTTTAGGATTAACGAACCCTCGGGTATACGAAATTTGCGTGTTCGGAATAACGAACCTTTGGAATAAAGAACCTTCGGAATAACGAACCTTCGGAATAACGAAGCGCACCCAATTTTGTAACCGTAGTTGTATTTAGCAGTTCAAAATCGTTTTTAGCATTATAATTCATTATTTGATTATTCGGAAACATTTTGTTTGCATTCGATTTAAAACGTATTTCGATTTAGAGTAAATTCGTGATTACGTAAAACAACCCTCCGGGAAATCCGTTGGCGCAATTGTATCTCACGTTTAAACTTCTTTCTGAGTATAACTTGCAACTGAGCTTTATTGAATAGAAACATACATTATGCCACATGGCGGATAAATATAACTCATTCCTGGTAATCGGGCGAACGCGCGGTATTCGGCGGTTGCGGTTACCGTTAACTAGGTCGTGGGAAACTGGGAATCGAACATGATATTTGATAATATAAATTTGATTTAGCAAACACAATAAATGCAAATAGCGTGTTTCTTTTAATTGAATGCTAAAAGTGGTAAATCACTTGATCGAAGAGCTAAGTCGTATGAACATAATGCAATTTTGAACCAAAATTACAAGCCTTCAGCTCAATTTCGTGAAATTGAATGACATGCTTATTGAAACGAATGAAAAGCTTACGAAATTGACAGAAAAAACATATAAAACATGTGATACGCCTAGGTCACAAATGCACCGGATGCCGCACAATGTTTTTACCTACATTTCGGATCGCAGTATGTCTGCAGTATATTCGTGTATTGGCAGTCCCGTAGCATGGGGGTGCGTTGGTTGCGTACACCCCCCCCCCCCCCCCCCAACTTCCTGCTTACAAAACTAAAACAGTGGTCTAAATCAGCAACAGACCCCCCCCCCCCCCACACACACACACACACACGACTCAACCAGTTGTCTTGGTCCCGTTTTTGAATATACGCACCCCCAAAGCCCAAACCCACCGCCTTGAAAAATCCAGGCTACCGGCCTGAGCGATCACATATTTTGTCTTGGGGTGGTTGTCTTGGGGGTTAATTGCCTTTGGGGGGAGGGAGGTAATTGTCTTGGGGGGGGGGGGGGGTATATTCCAGGGGGGTAGTTGTCCGGGGAGTTATCGACCGGGGGGGGGGGGGGGGGGTGATTGTCTGGGGGGTAATTATCCGGGGGGTAGTTGTCTTGGGGGGCAATATTCCGGGGGGTAATATTCCGGGGGTAGTTGTCCGGGGGGTAGTTGTCCGGGGGGTAATTGTCTGGGGGGTAATTGTCCGGGGGGTAGTTGTCCGGGGGGTAGTTGTCTTGGGGGGTAGTTGTCCGGGGGGTAGTTGTCCGGGGGGGAATTGTCCGGGGGGTAGTTGTCCGGGGGGTAGTTGTCCGGGGGGTAGTTGTCTTGGGGGGTAGTTGTCCGGGGGGTAATTGTCCGGGGGGGAATTGTCCGGGGGGTAGTTGTCCGGGGGGTAGTTGTCCGGGGGGTAGTTGTCTTGGGGGGTAGTTGTCTTGGGGGGTAATTGTCTTGGGGGGTAATTGTCTTGGGGGGTAATTGTCTTGGGGGGTAATTGTCTTGGGGGGTAGTTGTCTTGGGGGGTAATTGTCTTGGGGGGTAATTGTCCTAGGGGGGTAATTGTCCGGGTGGTAGTTGTCCGGGGGGTAATTGTCCTAGGGGGGTAGTTGTCCGGGGGGTAATCGTCCGGGGGGTGGTTGTCCAGGGGGTAGTAGTCCGGACACGCATGCTACCCATTCATATTTAACCCATACTGTACATCCCAACTATATTTGTCTTCATTGGACATTAGTAACATTATTATCTTATATAAGATGATGACGTCATAATTAAGGGAAATTGAGCGTTCCTATTGGTTGATTACCGATGCTTAATCCGGTATAATCAATGGTAAAGTTATAATACATATGTATTATAACTTTTCAGTGACGTACAAATTTCCCATAGACCACATAGTGCATGGCGACCGTGTGTACAAACTTCCCATTGAGAGCCGCCGCGGTGGAGTGCGCAACGTCAAATTCAGTCCGCTGCCAAAATGCCAACAAAATTACGTAAAAGTGAGAATACTGAAAGGGCTGCGTGCATTTCCATTCCCAAACTTAGCAATATCAAACCACTTTACCATGCCATTTACGAAACTGCCAACATTTATTTACTACAGGACAGATAATTTACAAAATGATGCATTTTCCATCTTTTTCATGATAAGTTTTGCGAGTCTTTCTTCGCGGCATGTAAACGATCAATTGTGACGTCACAGCCATGACGTCACAATTCTTGACACTCAATTCGGGTTCCTCCAAAAGTTCCTCCAAATAATCATCTTATATAACAAATAGTACATGATTCATGTCGTTAAATATTCCATAATAGACACCTCTACATTTTTAATTTCTCTCGTGCGATTATATTGCACTCGGCCTGCGGCCTCGATGCAATATAATCGCTCTCGAGAAATTAAAAATGTATCGTTGTCTATTCTGGTATATTCAACTCCAAACCATGCACTATTTGTATAATATATCTCTGTGTGCTCATTCAATCCAGTCCCCCAGCCCAGTCTGATTGGCCATACCGTCCTGTCACTGAGTGCCTTACTTTTGTTTCCACTGTTCTGTGTTTCTGCCTCCTTTTCCCACCGTTTGCGTATGTATACAGTCTACATATTATTATTGTCATTTTGTCTCTAACAAAGATTCTGCTAGGATCGAAAGATTACACCCTTTTAATACTGACTCTTGCAGACAACATTGCCCGACGCATATCTTCCTAATTGAAATACAGGTATAACATTTATGTAATTGTTCATTTGAATGTCAATTCTTTAAATTTGTTTGGATCGAAACTCTAGCTCTCTTTGATGTTCACATTTATTGGACAAACTCATGAAATTTCCATTGAGAACAATATCATATACTTTACTATAGGGATGTATACAGGCCTACATAATCTAACAGATACCAGTTTTGGGAAAGTAGCCGAAAACATCTATATTGATCAATATTGTTGAATAAGTATTCAAATAGGGCTTGTGTGGTAATTAATTCACTTTAATTATATCCATTGCTTTTATGATTATTGGACCGTTTTTTGTTATTGTTTTCGTAGTAATATTGAAATACAATTACTAATACATTTCGTCTACGCGTCGTAACATTATATTTATGATATCAGTCAAACCAAAAAGAACATGGTAAAGAAATTACTAATAGGCTACAGGCCTTCTACGCGCCGTAACATTAAATTAATATTTACAATACCGGTATAAATAAATACTAAACACAATTTGTAAGACTTACATGTATATGTATAATATTATACCTTCACGAATACAGCACGCACACCTCCATACCCCTACCAGTACCAGCCCCCGCCCCTCCCCCCGCCCCCACACTTCGGAGGTTCTTGGTTTTTAAATGTATAAAGCCACTGCGTTCGCTTTTAGTTTATTGCGATCCGTTGAATAATAATGGCTGAACAGCAATGCGCGGGTGATACTGTCGTATAGCAGTTCCACGCATACATCCTCGAAAATTCTATATAAATCAAGGACATTTCTTGGGATTTTGTTTAATTTGCTGAGAGGGAACAATATTTTCTTATGCGATATCAATTTCATATTCTTGTTACACCGAAGAAAGTGAACAAACACAATTCAATTATGAATATTGGGGAGCTCCAACTTTTAGTGACGCGGTACTACTACATGCAGTAATCTCGCAGTCAGATATTGACATCGTCTTCATGGTATTTTGAAAGTGTGTCATGCAAAATGGCTTATATATTGAGCAATGTTTACATTATTTTATTCGGTTTATGATCGTACGTTTTATAATGTTTGGTTGTTTCGGCGGATTTACATTTTATACAATAAACAAACTCATCTTGCGATTCTTCAAACGTTTCCTTTCAGTTAGCATGCAGGGACAATCAACGAATTAATTTATTCATAATATAATTTCAAACACCCCATCTCACTCTTATCCCGTATAATGCAACATGTTTTCCGACGGGTGATGATTGATTCATACCCTGGCGCCTTTTTATAAGATTTTGCGGTAAGTTATGACTTGATGTATGATTTTGTCAAAGCATGATCAGTTTATTGCTTGTTCCTTGATGTTATTCATATAGTATATGATACACTTTTCATATTTGCTTGCCGGCGGTTTAAAGGGGCCCTGCAACCCAAATGCATGTTGACCTCTGTTCATCTGTATTAGTGTACACATTCAATATTTGTAAACGGTTTGACCCAAATATGTTTTGTATATTTTTAAACATTTTATCATTTATTTGTCTTCATGTTGCTAAGCCCCACCTCCTAAAAAACCCTCCAGAGCAAATTCTATTGTTGACCTGCAGTGACATCATTTGTCAATCACTGGTCAGCTACCATGCTATTGTGATTAGCCTAATCACAATAGCATCACACGGTTGAATAGAATACCAACTCACACAACTTCAATTACAATAGCTGTTGCTATGTCAGAAGAAAAGCACTGTCTAAGCTATTGCATGGAGGTATGCAGGGCATGCTTTTGTGTGGATGTTCTTTTTGTACTTTCATCTTTTGTTAATCTCATGGTAGCTGACCAGTGATTGACAAATGATGTCACTGCAGGTCAACAATAGAATTTGCTCTGGAGGTTTTTTTAGGAGGTGGGGCTTAGCAACATGAAGACAAATAAATGATAAAATGTTTAAAAATATACAAAACATATTTGGGTCAAACCGTTTACAAATATTGAATGTGTACACTAATACAGATGAACAGAGGTCAACATGCATTTGGGTTGCAGGGCCCCTTTAACAAACTACAATTAACAACGAATTATTTCCAAATGGACCACTACTATTCCATATTAATTTGTTTTCTTCAGATTGTTGCCTATATATATAGATTGAGTATAATCTGCATCAACTGAATTTTATGAAGGCATTCTGCATCATTTCTGTTTTTTATCACACATAATTCATGAAATGCTTTCGCAAAAGAAAGAACATACACAGATTTGTTTTACACCTGTGCATTAGAAATGTGTCTTGTTATAGACAACCTTCATGTTTAAATAAGTTCAAACCTATTCTTTGAAAAGTGAAACTTTTTGGGGAAAAATTAAGTTTGTTTTTTCAGTTGTTTTATTCCATTATTGGAAAGATCAATGTCCAAGGTTTTATGAGATATATGTTTTATATTGAATTTTGAAAATTTCTTACTCATTTGCTTATTCCTCTTTATTCTCCTGTATATGTTGATAACAACTTGTGACAATTTAATTTCATGTTACTATCTAAACCTAATATTTGTAAAATTCCCATTTCCATTCACATTGTACATGTCACACACGTGACCACCCCAAAATGTCACACACGTGACCCAGATATCCCCACATAACATACATTAAAAAACAACTGTTTGAGATCATTTTTATTTTTTACCATTTTCTTACTTACAGATATACATCGGTTGTCTGATACTAATATGAACATTTTAGCTTTTCAGATCTCACAGGATTTCCAAAGTGAAATTGAGATTAATTTGTTTTCTTCAAAAATGCTCCCGTGCAAAGTCACACACGTGACCGTTCCTATTTGACTTCTGTCCTTGGGTAACGTAATCCTAATAAAATCTTTTGTGTTACACTTGAAAGACTTCAACATCTGCAAGTCATATACGAAGTTCAAATCATCATACCTCCTATACTTACTAAAATATAAGCATCCTATTTCGACAAATTTCATATTTTAGGTCACACACGTGACCAAGAATGGCCCATAAGGGAAACAAGATTATGGTCACAGTAGACAGGTGACCCCAACAGACCGGCTCCATATCACTGTATTTATGTGCAGGTTAGCCAAGATAGACTGGTTGGCTGCTATATACAGGTGGCCACTAAAGACAGGTTTGACTGTGCTCGTGTTTATGTGTGTATATCTAGGATAAATAAGTTGCAAACGTAATCATTACATTTGCATAGTGCTACATAAAAATATAAAAAAACACTTGTCCGATTGCCCGGAGCAAGTACGATTCATATCCGGGTTAGTATTGGGAGGAAAGAGATAAATTGCCCAAATTGGCAAAAACAGAGTTCGCAAAGTGATATTCTATAACAAACCGTTGTTAAGGAATTGTAATTATTGATATATCACACAGTAATGTTCGCTCTAACGTAGCCTATACTAATTGATAACAATACCAACATAAATAGCAAGGTTATCAAATATTTATGTAAATATGTTCAGCATTCTTAAGGAAATAAATACAAATTATGTATTTTTCCAATTATTGAACAACCTACAAATCTTCTGTCAATTGTTTTCATTCCGTGGTTACCATGGTTACGTTATGTAATAACGCAAAGTTATAACACATCAATGTTATAACACATCTTCTAATGTCAATTGTTTTCACACCATGGTTACGTAATGTTATAACGCAATTAAAAGTGCAAATAACTAATACACGGAGTTCTATGTGTCTTCCAATTATAACGTAGGTGCGATGTTCATTATAATACTGTATGCATGGGGGGGGGGGGGGGGGAATGTCTCAGTAATTTTTTTGACTTACTGGATGTGATTAGAGTATAACTCCTCGTCTCCTGTTTATCTAGTCACTTATTTCCTCTTGAATATTCCCAATAACGAAAGTAATTATGGACCACTCTCGTCTGCTCTCAATGCCCACAGGAGGCAGCCATTTATTCAACTTCTCGAGCACGCAATATCATATCGTAACCCGCTATTGTGTTCTCCGCCTGACACGTCATTTTACCGCGAGAAAATGAAGAAATGGCTGCCTCCTGTGGGCACTGAAAGCAGACGACAGTGGTCCATAAAAAAAATTTATTATTTTTGTAATCTTCAAGAGGAAATAAGTGACTAGCAATGACAGGACGTATGCTCTCATCACATACAGTAAGTCAAAAGGATCGTATTTCCTTCCCCTTTAATATTAGCTTATATTATCTTCATATTCGTTTCCTATGAAATATTCATATTTATTTGAATGTATTGGGACGCTATCTTTGCAGAAGTTGTGCTTCACCACCTCTTCGCTAAATATTTCTTAAATGGATAATAGAGTTATGGTCATTCTGAATTTTAGCAACCAAAACTTGCACTATATCATTACAAACTAATCATGCTAATAGTTATAACTCCACCATGCCCAAAAGGTAGACAAATTTACCAACGGCTAAGTAAGAAACCTGTTATCAATCAAAAAGCAGCCGTTAAAACACAAAAGGCCGCTTTCTAAAAACAGAAACCATTTTTCATAACAAAACTAGTGAATGTGATGTTTTGTAAAAAAAAAAAAAAATAATGATTCAATAAAGAGATCATCAACAACTATTAAAAACCTCTTTAGTACATTTTTGAGGTGTGTAGGGATTATATCGACTTGTTCCTAAATTATCAAATAAAATGTGGGACCCACATTTTTTCTTATCGCATATTGATATTTTAGCTGTTTCTCAACCGATTTTGATTAAATAAAGTTGTTTTATTTTTAAAATCACATGCTTTTCCAAGTATTACATATTTTTGTTCATTAAACTCGCAAATGAATTATTTCCTGAAGCGCACTCTAACCTCAAACTGTACTATCCCTTCAATTTGTTACGCTACTTTTCATGGACCCTATATTGCCAGTGACGTAGCTACAGGGGGTGGCAGTAATTTGACAAGCACACACAAACAAAACACATAATGGGACAACTTGCTCGAAATAAGGAAGAACACTGAGTGTGCCCAACCCCGTCAGGGTAACCATACTACTCTATATTCTATAATTATGGCGTTTGCCGCGTATCCTTCATAAATTATTCAAAGACAAGAGCGGGGCTAATAAACAAATATACCATGCACTGAGAGCCTCTAGTTGAAATTATGGATTCCGAGGTGACAGGAAAAGCACTATGTTCTGAGGGTCGTAGACCCGAAGAACATAGTGCTTTTCCTGCCACCGAGGAATCCATAATTTCACTAGTGGCTCGAAATAGTGCATGATATATTTGTTTTATATCCTTCGCATAATCATAATCATCGCAAAAATAAATGATTTCAATTAAATTAAAGAAAAATATGAAGAAAAACAAAACATTGATCATGGAACCATCACTGCACTGACTATGTTCTGTTTGTGACACTGACCCCCTTTGCGCAATAGTCCTAGCGCAGAGCGCGTATTGCGCTATCTTTCCATTCATGGTTACGCGCCTTAACAACTAATGCGCACCCAAATGCAAAACGCACGCATCAAAGTGAATAATTAACCTGCTTTACATACTACACACGTGTGATTGTATGGAGAAAATACATTACACATACAGCTAGTGCAGTGCACACCGCGGCCGATTGTTAAATGACGAATTAGTGTCACGACCACAGAAGGACAACAATGCACAATGTGCACCATTGTCGTAGTTTTTAAATTCGAATACCGCTACGTTATACATGAAATGCATCTCTAGAATATTCTTTGGAACTTATTGATATTCACGGGTGAAAATATGCTGTATTTCTTTTTAAATAACTCTTTGAGAAATCTCGTCGAGCATCTTTCGCAAGCTAAAACAAGACCTCTGCTCGCAGGGAAGTTTTATAACACGCATCTCTATGGGCTCAATATGATCACCCGGCGTCTATGACGTCATTCATGGAATAGCATTTACTATTCCATGAATGACGTCACGCATAGCACATTTTTCTCCATGGGCATTACTATGTTTGGTCACATGACGCTATGTAGACCAATCACTGAACAGGATTTCATTCATGTAGGATATAATATACATTATACAAACAATTCATTTGAACATTTTGTGCCATGCAGATTAAGCATTAACATTTCAAGCGTGTACTATATCCCTGCTCATTTTGAACCCATTGAAAATATATTTTTTGGCTATTTTTCCACAAAATTTATGATTTTTTGACTATTTTCTCTAAAAATAGCTTAAAAATAGCGTATTTTTTTTACTATTTTTAAAAAATAGTAAAATAATATTTTTTCACTATTTTTTAAACTTTGAAATCACATCAACAATTTGTTGACTATTTACACAAAATAGTTAAAAAAATTAGGCTATTTTTTTTACACACACACACACACACATACAACCAAACACACGCATACACACACATACATGCACACATACATGTATACATACACGCACACACACAAGGATGCACACAGGCACACATACATGCACGCAGACACACACACAGGCACACATACATACACGCACACACGCACATACTTACGACCAGGCCATATTGCATGCACCGACATTATACACACACAGACTGCATATAGCCCCAGATATGGCACGGGTTTGAATGGGGGATACCCCCAAAGCATTATTAATAAATGTGATTAATTGATATTGACTTAGGAACTTAAAGGGATATAGTTACTTTGTTGACATGTGCAAAAAGTGATGAATAGTTAGTAAAATGTATAGTTTTGTGATTTGATAATTAAGTCCGCTGAGTATTGTGTGAAAATGTCACGTTAAATGGATGTTATTTGGCCAAGTAATAAGCAAAAATGCAAAGTGATATTCCCAACTCATTGAACTGACTTTTGTACACAATTATTAAGATCCAGTGGATAGCTTAAATCCCAACTCTTCAATCGTAAATATCTTTTTAACGAAAGTGACATTTAAAAAACCAAAACCCGTTCCATGCTTCTATTGGTAATACGGATACAACACGGTATGAAAAAGCCTCTAGATTTCTAAATAAGTTTTGTGGATTTGGACATTGTTACTAAATTTCCACCACCCCCAGGGGTGGATCTAGCTTTTTGCTAAGGGGGGGGGGGGGGGTTTGACCCAATGACGATGCGGATACTGTGTGGGTCTGGACACACGATGGCGTTTTGCTATGCACATCACATTTTCACTTGGCAGCCCAAGGGGGGGGGGGGGGGGGGTTAAACCCCCTAACCCCCCCCCCCCCCCCCCCGTAGATCCGCCACTGACCCCTTATATTCCTGTGGCCATATTCATAAAAGCCCGATAGCCTATCTGTCAGCTAGGCCTTATCTCCTTGCCAAAATGCCAGTTTGGACGATAACTAGCGGGTAACTCACACAACTCGCTTGGGTGATCCCCTTTGTATTCACAAACCAGTGCACAACACACACGTGCATAGATATGTCTTTAGTAATGTGTGTAGATTTTGCACGCTGTCTATGCCCTTACCATAATCGACCAATCAACGAGCGTCTAAGCCCTGTAATACAATAGCCATTTAAAATCTTTGTAGCGGGTTGCTAAATCGTAATTCAAGAAGCACTGCTAACCATACCGATAACAAGCTAACAACTCGGATGATCTAATTTATTCATCGTGGCTGTCATGGTAACATTCCATCTGTTGCAAGTTTGTTTGACATCGCAATAAAAGCGCAGTTTACTCGAACGTGTGAATGTTATTGTTCCAATCATAAAAGCGTCTTATGTGTTCTACAACGTGATGCAGTAAGGGGGGGGGGGGGGGGGGTAGTAGAACATAATTGTCTTATCTGGGGTAAACGGGGGGGGGGGGGGCAGTAACTTGTGTCCAAAACAAAAAGCTTGCTATAATTCCTAAATGTAAGGGTGTTACTGTAGATATGAGCGTGAGTAGGAATTATTGTGTTTTTTTTCGGGGCGGGGGGGGGGGGGGGGGGGACCACGCGTAAGCACATGTGTTTTCATAGCCACCCCAATGAAGTAAATCCAAATACATCTCCCTCCTCACGCTTATAATATGATAGCATGACAAGAGAAACTATTTAATTGCAGTGAAAACAGAAACGAAATTGCATTAAATAGTATATAGATAGATTCATCAAAACAGAATTGAAATCACATAAAATTAATCCGAACTGCAAAAGTAAGCTAATATGTCACAAAAAGGACAAATAAAGGCAAATTACTCTCCAGATAAAAACACGTAATTTAAGCTGATAAAAGATGTTATTGCTGAAGTACAAGGATGCTAGGGCAAACACGGAAAAGTATGTTACTTGGGGAACTATTTTGAACTAACATCACGCTATCATAAACAAATCTCTAATATCCCTTATTCGAATATTCCCCTTGCCATGTTCACGATCGCGCCACACGCATAACACACAAAAAACCGGGCAGATTGTTACTTGCTAGCAATTTAGAGGTACATCAGAGTACCTCTAAATTTTTGGTCCAGTGTCGCTAAAATTTGTCCTATCTGGCTTTGGTGAATAAGAAAAAATTAGCTGGGTGTTAGGTCGTCATTCAACTTCACGCCTTTGTTGTAAGTCCAACAAAGCTCTATTCAGAACGTCCCGCATAAATAGATTTCAATGCATTTAGTCGGCACCGCAGATCTATTGTTGTAATTGTTCGCATTTCGACTAACAATGTCGTGGAATACCAAATGCTTGTGGAATTTAGACAGATGGGTTGTCATGCTAGGCCAGGCCTTGACTACGATAGCGAATTTAGCCTATCGGCCTTTTGTGAATACCAGTTAAGCCTAGCGGACATCGAAATTGTAATTTGATCAACCAACTAGCTTATCGGGGTTTTATGAATATGGCCACTGGGCAATAGTGATAGTCTTATTCTGCAGACCATGAGCACATCATTTATTGTGATGATGAGTTTTTGTATTAATATATGATAACATTTTGTCTCTAAAACCTATTTTTCTTAACTATAGCAAGAATTTGGTGGAATGGACTGACATAGTATTCTCTTTCATTCATTATACAAATCAAATCGGGGTGCTGGTTCCTTTTCATCTTAAATGTTTTGCTGAAATTCAACATTATGAGTAATATTATTTATATCAATGCCGATTTGATTGTTGACGTTGGTCTAATAAATTACTCAACAGATCTATGATGTGTATTTGTTTAAAGATATACTCCAATTGCAAATAATATAATTTTGCATCTAGTGCAATTTCGTGCAAAGAAGGAAGTTTGCCTTTAACTCTTGAAATGCTGGATATGTACAATTTTCACTATTAAATCGTTATGACGGTAATACTACACGAGTTAGTGAGTGACATGAATTAAATAGCGTTGACATGCATTGATAAACCACTCCCGTTCAAATGGCGATATGATACAAAGCAACACAATTACACCAATCACTGCTTTAAGATGTGGAAGCTATGAGTTTTACTGAAATCTTTAGAAATATTGCCATAAAAGAGGTTCACATTTTTTAAAACATGTAATTCATTATTCAAAAGCGCATGTCAATTACTTTCATACATGACCTTCATAAAGCTGCGTTTCCATTAGAGCGAATTTCCGCGGCGAATTTTTTTTCGCAGCGAATTATTGAAAAAATCGGTCTGAGGAGCGATTAAAAAAATTCGCTTGCAAATATTCGCCATGTAATTCGAATAATATATATGAATAATATATGAATAACACTGATTTGGTCCGTGCGAATGTTCGCGGCGGAAATTCGCAGCGGAAATTCGCTCTAATGGGAACGCAGCTTAAATTGACAGTCGCTTATCTTGCTCGACTCTCAAATAAAAGGGCTAAAATTAGATGTATAAAAGAGAGAGCGAGTCTTCATTGTTAGATGACAACCCTGCATGGTATCATACAACATCTCATCTTGTTTTCCGTTTGCCTTTCTCATTATCCATCAGAAAAGGAAGCACTGGTGCAACAATCGTTTTCTTCTAGTTCAGTTTGTTCATGTGATGGCAGTTTTACAACTATCATGGACTCCCTTTTGACAACAATCATGGATCCCGCAACTACCACGTTTGTTGTCCTTAACACGGTGGAAGCGGTAAATGGTTCATCGTCTCCGACTGTGGTTTACGCCGACATTGCGCAGCGCAGCGTCGTAGCGACGATCTTCTGCGTCATTGCATTCATGGGTTTGATCGGCAACAGCGTCGTCATCGCCGCCGTCACGGCGTCCAAACGCCTCCAGACGCCGACCAACGTCTTCGTGGTCAGCCTCGCCTTCTCCGACCTATTCGTGTGCTTCACGCTCCCTTTCCAGGCGACCGCGCTGCTCAGCGGCGAAGACGGTTGGCCGCTGCCCGACGCTATCTGCGCCGCCGTCGGTGGATCCGCCATCATGTCGCTGACTTGTAGCGTCATTTCCCTCGCAATGATATCCCTTAACCGGCTGGTGCTAATTACGCGGTCAGGACGGACGTACGAAAATTTGTTCTCCACGAGGCGTAACGTCATTTTTGCCGCCGCATCGTGGATTTTCCCGTTCCTAGCCTTCGTCGCTCCGCAGCTCGCCGGCTACGGTAGGCTCGGTTTCTCACCTGAATTCAAACTGTGCGTGTGGGACACATCGGCGCCAGAGGCGATCATCTACGAAATAGGCGCTTCTCTGGTTTACCTCCTCACAACAGTTATCATCACGAGCTGCTACGTTATGATATACACCTACGTTCGGCGGCACAAATCCGTCATGAGGCGGCATAAAGATGTGAACAACCAAGCGCTCACATCTATCTCGGTCAACAAGGTGACGCCGCACAACTCATCAGAGAGCGCGTCACACGCACCGGCGTTACCTAGCGCGTCAAACATCGCAGAAGCGTCATCATCAAATGACGCGCGCACATCGCGCATCGTAAACAGGAGGGAACCCGCTGCCGTGACAAGTCGCGTGAACCGAAAGGACGTCGACATCACGCTGAACTTGTTTTACGTCATCTGTACGTTTTACGTCTGCGTCTTGCCGTACGGGATCACTCTCCCGCTCGACGTCCCACTGTTCTCGCTCTACGCGGGCGTTCTCTTGGTTGGCAACAGCGCCCTCAATCCCTTGATTTACGCGAGAAAGCACCCGATTTTCCGAGACGTCATGACGTGTTTGATGATGTTCAGATGGGCAGCCATTCCGGATCCTTCAGCTTGGCTTAGAAATCGTTTATTCTAAACATGAATATTCAGTTAGATCGCTCTGTTTGATTATCAATATTTTGGTACTAAAACTAGCACGGATATACCTTTGATATTATAAAGCTGTTGGATGAGGAGAAATGACGCTTCTCTGGTTTACCTCCTCACAACAGTTATCATCACGAGCTGCTACGTCATGAGATACACCTACGTTCGGCGGCATAAATCCGTCATGAGGCGGCATAAAGATGTGAACAACCAAGCGCTCACATCTATCTCGGTCAACAAGGTGACGCCCCACAACTCATCAGAGATCGCGTCACACGCACCGGCGTTACCTAGCGCGTCAAACATCGCAGAAGCGTCATCATCAAATGACGCGTGCACATCGCGCATCGTTAACAGGAGGGAACCCGCTGCCGTGACAAGTCGCGTGAACCGAAAGGACGTCGACATCACACTAAACTTGTTTTACGTCATCTGTACGTTTTACGTCTGCGTCTTACCGTATACGGGATCACTCTCCCGCTCGACGCCGCACTGTTCTCGCTCTACACGGGCGTTCTCTTGATTAGCAACAGCGCCCTCAATCCCTTGATTTACGCGAGAAAGCACCCGATTTTCCGAGACGTCATGAAGTGTTTGATGAAGTTCAGATGGGCAGCCATTCCGGATCCTTCAGCTTGGCTTAGAAATCGTTTATTCTAAACATGAATATTTAGTTAGATCGCTCTATTTATCAATATTTTGGTACTAAAACTAGCACGAATATACCATTGATATTATTAAGCTGTTGGATGAGGAGAGGCAATCATCTAAGAAATGACGCTTCTCTAGTTTACCTCCTCCTCACAACAGTTATCATCACGAGCTGCTACGTCATGATATACACCTACGTTCGGCGGCATAAATCCGTCATGAGACGGCATAAAGATGTGAACAACCAAGCGCTCACATCTATCTCGGTCAACAAGGTGACGCCCCACAACTCATCAGAGATCGCGTCACACGCACCGGCGTTAACTAGCGCGTCAAACATCGCAGAAGCGTCATCATCAAATGACGCGTGCACATCGCGCATCGTTAACAGGAGGGAACCCGCTGCCGTGACAAGTCGCGTGAACCGAAAGGACGTCGACATCACGGTAAACTTGTTTTACGTCATCTGTACGTTTTACGTCTGCGTCTTACCGTATACGGGATCACTCTCCCGCTCGACGTCGCACTATTCTCGCTCTACGCGGGCGTTCTCTTGGTTAGCAACAGGCGCCCTCAATCCCTTGATTTACGCGAGAAAGCACCAGAATTTCTGAGAGGTCATGAAGTGTTTGATGAAGTTCAGAAAGGCAGCCATTCCGGATCCTTCAGCTTCGCTTAGAAATCGTTTATTCTAAACATGAATATCTAGTAAGATCGCTCTGATTATCAATATTTGTGTACTAAAACTAGCAATGATGTACCTTTGATATTATTAAGCTTTTGGATGAGTTCGCTTGATTTGAGAAACTTTATTCTTGATATTTGTTTGTCCCTATAATACAATAGAACAATATATTTATTACTTATTTGCATACGTTTAGCATACAAAATAAACATGACTTGTATAGGCGTAGCCTATCGCACTCAAAGTGGTGACTTTCGTTAATTGCTGTTGTGGCCTTCAAAGGGACAGTCCCTCTTTTACAAAACGTCTGAACAATTTCCAGTTGAAGGATGGGGATGAATGAAACACACACAAAAAAAATCGAACAGCCCTATAATTTGGATTCTACGAATGAAAAACGAATGCGTCCCTCCATCAGACTATATATCGGTCAATAAAAGAGTTTAACTGATTTAGCATAATATTACAACTATATTGTACTTATTCTTGTAAAGGTAATGTGAAGCCGACATTTGTAAAGGTATGTCACGTACAAAAAATCTCAAAAATGAAGAATATGTAATTACATGTAGTCAGTTTAAGCGAGGTTTGGTTATTTTGCCTAGTGTGCGGTCATGCTATTCTTATTTGTGCGCGGGTCACGTAGCTAGCGCGGGTCACGGAGGGGTCACGCATATCGTTGTGGTACTTCCTGGAATCCGTGTACGAACTTCCTCACTGGGTGAATATACATATAATGTACAATTAAAATTGGACTACGGTTTATTAGTCTATAAGAGAAACAGAGATTTAAAGCCCTAATTTTTTCAGGCATGCTATTAAATGACATTTTCTTTCAGATAAGACAGTAACCTCGCAATTTTTAAAATTTGGCTTACAAAAGAGGGAATGTCCCTTTAAGGTATTCGTTGACATTTTGTTTAATTGGGGAGAGATGTTATTAATCCGTTGTTACATATTACGTGGCCCTCTTTCAACAAAAAAAACTTTCCAAATTATGTGAATGTCCAATTATATCAACAGCTGATAAACATGGAGCATTTTAACTCTAATCATGGTTATTACAACAATTGGACATTTACAACAATTTCATAAGTTTTATGAAACGATGTCGTAAGTTTGGCACCTGGGGTCAAAATATTCAGGTTTCATGATGATGTCGTGTTGTTGCATCATAATAAAGATCCCCTGACACCATTACGAAAGTGGACATAAGTTGAAACACATTCAAAGATAAACATGACGTCAATAAATTATAATTTAACCAGGGTTCCATACAGACCAATGCAATGTTTGTTTGTAAAAGACATGTTATTTTAAAGAGTGTTATCATTTACAATGTATATAGCTGAATATGAAATTATGTTATTCAATATTTTGTAATCTTATTATATTTATGCAATGCTGCTGTTATTTATATATACAATGTTACGTACCAGTTGAATTACGGATTGCTGTTATGAATTTTATTTGCAAATAAATCAAACTTCGATTCAATCGAATTCAATTCAGTTTGTTGCTTTGAAAACCTAGCTGTATAACGAAGCAAAGCTTTACTTGTAAATATACCGCTATTATGATAACTATTGAGTTGGTGTCGCTGTGTGTGCGTGCGCGTGCGTGTGGTGTGTGTGAGCGTATGTGCGTGTGTGCGTGTGTGTGCGTGTGTGTGCGTGTGTGTGTGTGTGTGTGTGTGTGTGTGTGTGTGAATTAGTGGCTTTATTTAGAGGATTCGAGATCTTTAAGGTATACATGGTATATGCCATGTTAAAGGAATGTGTGGACTATTGTAGTAGTTGTTTACTCTGATGTATAGCAGGTGCGTGCATCATCATTAATTTGAACAGACGTGCGCGCATTGTTTGCATGCACTGCTGAGGAGGTTTATTATTAATTGATGATAAGTGCATGCATTTCCCTATGCACATCATCGGTAAGGTATTTTTATTTTTATTTTTTTGTCTTTCTTTTGAAATGTAATGGGCTTAAAAGGCAGCTCTTGATTTGAAAGAAAAAGGCAAAGATAAGTCAAAGAGTAAATGTTTTTTTTTTTTTTTTTTTTTTAAAGGTAGAGTCATACTAGGATAATATTGAGGGAACATTGTCTTGATATGAGGAAGTGTGAGGGGGGAGCTTGACGGAGTAGGCCTACTTCCGGATTTTTAATTTTTGTTTGTTTTTGATGTTAGTTCTCGATGGTGGACAGGGTTGGGTGGGGAAGGGTGCGTGTGTGTTGTGTACGGGTTGGGGTCTGCTCACAGTCAATATGTTTTTTTGATACGTCATGTAGGTTTCGTTGTAGTTATTTTTTTTTGTATAAACATGCTCACGGGGGATACAGATCACGCGGTAATTATAAAGATTTTATATACCTGTAAAATAAAATGGTGAATTTGTCTTGGATTACTTTAAATGTAAGAGGGCTACGGAATAAGGATAAAAGAACACGCATTTTTGAATGGTGTAAATGTAAAGGATCTGATATTTCTTTTTTACAGGAAACATATAGTACTATAGAAGTAGAAGAACAGTGGAAGAAGGAATGGGGCGGGCCAATGTTCTTTAGCCATGGGTCAAACCACAGTAGAGGTGTTCTTATTTTGTTTTCGCCCCTTTTAGATTTTAAACGGGATGCAGTTGTAATAGATGAAGAAGGGAGGTACATTATATTTAAAGGGGAAATACAAGGGGTTAAATTTTTGTTGGGAAATGTGTATTTCCCTACAAGAGATAAAGTACAATTACAGGTTGTTTTTTTGAATAAGCTAGATAAAAGTATATCTGAAGTTTTTGATAAGGATTATTCGGTAATATTAGGGGGAGATTTTAACACTATAATGGAAGGGGGCATGGATTATGAAGGGCCAAATATTGTATTAAAATCTAGGTTTATTGAGGTATTAAAAAGTTTTTTGAATAAATATGATTTAGAAGATATATGGAGGAAAAGGAATCCTAATGTTAGACAGTTTACTTTTAGACAAAGGTCGCCCTTAGTCCAAAGTCGTTTAGATTATTGGTTTATATCATGTAGTTTAGAAAAATTAGTGAATAAGTGTGAAATTTTGGTATCGATAACACCGGACCATTCGGGCATTAAATTACAATTTCAGCATTTAGTGGATAAGTTTGTTTTTGGAAAATCGTATTGGAAATTTAATAATAGTTTATGTATGGATAAACATTTTGTTGAGGGGATGCATGATATAATATTTGAATTGAAAAATGAATGGGGACCTAGGATTTTGAATAAATTAGTATTTTGGGATTTTTTGAAAATGAAAATGAGGGAATACGCCATGAAATATTCACGTGAAAAGGCGAAATTAAGGAAACTTGAAATAGAGACGTTGGAGACTGAAATTAAGGATTTAGAAAATCAGTTAGTCAACGGGGCATCTAGGTATGTTATTGATAGTATTAAATTGAAAAAAGATAAGTTGAATAAATTGTATGATTTTTCTCGACAGGGCATTAAAGTTCGTTCTAGAGCAGCTTGGTTTGAAGAAGGGGAGAATAATACTCAGTATTTTGAACAATTGTTGAAAGTAAATAAGAGGAAAAGTGTCATTAGAGAAATGTATAAGGGAAATGGAGAAATTACTAGGGATAAAAATTACATTTTAAAAGAGATAAAGACATTTTATGAAAAATTATATTCTTTGAGGAATGATAGTGGTCAAAATAATGGTTTATTTTTTGATGATATTTTAAAGTTAAGTGAACAGAATAAAGAATTATGTGAAGGTAAAATGACGAAAGATGAGTGTTTTAAGGTTTTGAAAGAAATGAAATGGAATAAATCCCCTGGAAATGATGGGTTCACGGTGGAATTTTATGATACATTTTGGCCCTTATTAGGGGATTTGTTGGTAGAAGTATTGAATGAAACATTTGTAAGGGGGGAATTGACGGTATCTCAAAAACAAGGGACTATAACATTGATAGAAAAAGAGGGAAAAGATGCGAAGCATATTAAAAATTATAGACCCATTACACTGTTAAATGTAGACTACAAAATATTATCGAAGGTTTTAGCAACTAGGATTAAAAAGGTTTTAAATGAAATAATTCATTATGATCAGGTGGGATATATAAAAGACAGAAATATTGGGGAAGCGGTTCGATTAATAGAGGATATATTATTTTATTCTAAACATTCATTAGAGCAAGGACAGGGGTTTCTGATTGCGGTAGATTTCGAAAAAGCTTTTGATTCTGTATCCCATCAATATTTATTGAAAGTGCTAAAATTGTTTGGTTTTGGTGATTCGTTTTGTTCTTGGGTGAAGATATTATATAATGATATAAGTAGTTGTATTATGAATGGGGGTTATTCCACTGGTTATTTTGATATAGAAAGGGGGGTCAGACAAGGTGATCCATTGTCGCCCTATTTGTTTTTGGTTGCAATAGAATTATTGGCAAATGAAGTAAGGAGGGACAAAATAATTAAAGGGATACATTTTGGGGAGCATGAAATAAGACAAGTATTGTATGCAGATGATATGACGATTTTTTTGAAAGATTTAGACTCCATAAGAAGGTTGCAATATATATTTGAAGAATTTGAAAAAGTAAGTGGTTTGAAAGTTAATAAGGAAAAGACACATTTTATGTATATGGGTGAGGAAAATGGGAAACCAGATGGGCCTTTATTTGGACAATTTGTTAAGGAAGTAAAAATTTTAGGTGTTAATTTCTCGGTCGATTTTAGATTAAAAGATGATTTAAATTACAAAGAAATATTAAGTAAAATTAAAAAGCTTCTAGGTTGGTGGAAACAACGGGATTTGACTATTATGGGTAAAATACATTTATTGAAAACGTATGCATTAACAAAGTTGAATTATGTTTCATCTCTCCTTGTTGTTCCCCTATGGGTTTATATAGAAGTGGAGAAAATATCGTTTGATTTTATATGGGGAGGGAAGGATCGTATAAAAAGAAAAATTATGTATCAAAATTATAATTATGGTGGAGTAAAAATGATTAATTTTGAAATATTTGTTAGAACGCAGCGGATAATGTGGGTGAAACGATTATTATATGGAGAAAGAAATTTGGGATGGAAGTTATTTTTTGATTATTGCTTAAGTTCAGTAGGAGGAAGGCTAATTTTCTTATGTGATTATGAAATGCAAAAGATGAAGTTTAGGTTCAAGATTCCACCTTATTATTTGGAAATGTTGAAAGCTTGGAAAGAGATTGATAATTTAAGGCATTTTAATGGTTGTATGAATCCAATTATTTTTAATAATAGGAATATATGTATAAAAAAAAATAAGATGGTATTTGATAAAGAATTATTTGAACGAGGGATTGTTATGTTGAACCATGTTATGGATAATGGACATGTTAAACCCGTTGCATACTTTTTGAACCTTGGTATGAGAGGTGACAACTTACTCACAATACTTGATATATATCATGCGATTCCAAGGGATTGGAAAATTGATTTAGGTTTGATACAATTTTGTGAGGTAGACTTAATAAATTATAATATTAATTTATATCTTTTGGATACAAAATTAAGTTTTAAGGATGTACCATCAAGAAAAATATATGATTATTTTATTAGAGAATTGCAAAAGACATATGATTTACAGATAAGACTGAGATGGACAAAATGATTTTAATTTTATAGATAAAGAAATGTATGAATGTTTTTTTAGACCAAGAATAACATTAATAATTGGGAAACAGAGAGAGTTTCAATTTAAGTTACTCCATGGGGCAATTTACACTAAAGATAATTTATTTAGATTTGGATTTGTTGAAGACAACTTGTGTTCGTACTGTAAACGGGAAAGGGAAACATATTCGCATTTATTTTTATTTTGTTTAAATGTAAAATTGACATGGCAAGCTTTGATACAACGTTTTTTGTTAGATGAAATAAAGGACTTAAATTGGCGGGATATATTTGTTGGATTGTCAGGTAATTCAAATAGAATAAAATGTTGCAATACCATCATTTTTATGGTAAAATATATTTTATTTGTATTTAGAAAAGAGGGTGTTCTACCTAATGTTGATAAAATACAGAAACTGTTATTGGATTATAAGGCCCAGGAAAAGGGAATAGCAATTAAAATGGGAAAATTAGGACTACATTTACAAAAATGGGAAACGGTAAAATTAGAATAAGATTGAAAGAATGAACTCTTCATATGTGATGTTTCCCCCGTGAGCTTGTAAAAAAAAAAAATAAAAAAAGTATTTTAAAAGTATTGATTTAAATATGTATTTTGTAAGCATTATTATTATTATTATTTTTTTTTTAAAGGATGTGAGCAGATTTCCGTGGTAGGGTGGGGGGGGGGGGGGGGGGTGAGTGTGTAGGGGTGGGGAAGGGGGGATGAGAGAAGTAGCGTGTCTTACTTCTTTTTATTTTTTGTTAAATCTCCATTGTGTTTAATTTTTGTGAATTACACTTGATTTGTACACTTGAGATGTAAACTTGTATTTTCAAAAATGTTATTCAATTGTAAATGTTATGTTAATAATTTGGAGAAATAAAAAATCATTTAAAAAAAAAAAAAGTGTGTGTGTGTGTGTGTGTGGGTGTGTGTGTGTGTGTGTGTGTGTGTGTGTGTGTGTGTGGGTGTGTGTGTGTGTGTGTGTGTGTGTGTGGGTGTGTGTGTGTGTGTGTGTGTGTGTGGGTGGGTGTGTGTGTTCGTTTGCGTTTGTATACACCAGATTGCATTATTTTGAGTGAAATTTTTCAAACGCTCCCTACCGTGGGAGTGGGGATACCCACACCCTCCCCCTCGCACTCTTCGCGCTCTCGGGCTTGGTCGCTCCGCTCCCTCGCATCATCCCCCACTTCTCAAAACGGATCTACGCCAGTGAGAGCAGCACTTGTGGATTTAAACAAATTGTCTTCCTGGAGGACAAACGCGGTGGGCAGGGTTCGAACTCGGGATCTCATGATCAGAAAGCGCACGCTCTACTAATCTTGCCACACGACAAGATGGGTAGCACTTGTGTTTGAGAGTGACAAACCCCCCCGCCCCCCCTGCCCCACTTGTGTATGAGAGTGAACCCACCCCCCCCCCCCCCCCCCCCCCGGCCAGGGTGCTTTCCGTAACAATTTCCCAATGCTGCATTTTGCTTCAGTTTAAATCTATATAACTACCATCATTAATAAACAACCACATTTAAGCAGGCATTCTTGGAAATGCAGGGCTTCATTTAGTTCCTTTAATACTGACTCTTACAGATAACATTGTATCTTCCTAATTGAAATACAGGTATAACAATTATGTAATTGATCATTTGAATGTCAATTCTTTAAATTTGTTTGGATCGAAACTCTAGCCCTCTTTGATTTTCACATTTATTGAACAATCTCATGAAATTGCCGTTTTATGAGAACAATATCATGTACTTTGCTATAGGGATGTACACAGGCAGATGCTAGCTAACACAGGAAATCTAATGAGTAGACAAATGTCCTGTGGTGTAATGCAACAAACAAAAATAACTATGAATGTAATTCCCTTCAAACCTGTGTATAGTGTCCACCAAAGAGAAACAAGAAAAGTCGCCACTGGGCAATTCCACGCCAAAGTGGACATAAAGTGGAAACATCAAATGAGGATTATTTCTGATCTTGTTTATTTTTTCTGGATTGTTTGTTCATAAATCATGATCACATAATGATATCTTTCAGTTTACATGATAAAAAAAAATATTAGGCGTCTCCTGATAGGAGAAACCGACACCATACATGAAACTACACACATGGGACTACACAGTGCCTATTTCTAGATTTTCTTCATTTTTTGCAATCCTTTCTAGTATTTTTCTGTTTTAAGGTACCAAATTGGATGATTGAATATCACAATATGTGTTCAGATGAAAATTTCAGTCTTTTGAGCGCCCTAAAGTATATTTTTAATGAATCAAAAACTCTGTCCTTCCGTTACTGTCCTTCCGTTACCGAACAGTGAAGCATTTAACTTCTTGTAAATAATATACCAATAGACAATTTGTTTTCAAATAAGTGTTGTAATACTCTTTGAACATTAGGGAATGGACTATGAGACAATATAACATCATAGTCCTCTTAACTTCACAGAGATTGGATCATAACTAAACAACTTGAAAATCCATGTCCATTTTGGTGTCCATATATAATTCACGTAATGTAAAAAAAATAATAAAAAAATAGGAAATCAAAGGTGTCCCACCAAGAGTCCCAGAAATGTAATTTACAATGATGAATCATAAGCAGGATCCTGGAATTATTTGATTCAATTTTGAAAATTGCGTCTGAATGTCCTTCCGTTACCGTGGAATTGCCCCACTGTAGACAGGTTCCATAATGTTAAATTTCTGTGCAGGGAATCACTATAGGCAGGTTGGCTGCTATAACAGGTTTGTTGTGCATCCTACATTTTATCATGTCAATAACTAGCATCTGGTGTGAAATTAAGTCTATATAAATACAGATAAATTCATTGTTTTCAAATGGGCCAGCTAGACTGTTGTATAATTAAAAATTGCACATTTAAGTTAAACATTATACATTATTTTTGTTATTGATTCATGAAATGTTGGTGAATATAATGGAAGCTGGTATATATTTGAAAAACAAAAACAAGTCAGACATACACGTACAGGTATCACATGAACAGTACTCCTGAACAAAACAATTATGTGCAAATATCTGGCATTATTGATATTGATATTAATATCTATGTTTTTGTATTCATACACGTATAGGTGAAGGATGATGATTTGATTAAAGGGTACTCAGCCCCCCCCCCCCCCCCCCCTCCCCCTCCCTCCCAGGGAAACAAATGCCTGTACTCAGGAATATATTGATATCATTCGAGTTACAACTGTTCATTCTAGTCAGTTGTCAAGAAGACTTCTTTAGTGGTGCACGTCGTCAAATTGGTCGGTGAGTGATATCGTTTTTTTATCAAGTGTTTCACTTTAAATCGCAATAAGTAGGGAGCAAGGTGAAAATGCTAATACATGTATTTCTAAAAGGGGGAAAATGCAGGAGAATTTCGTGAATGTTGGTAAATTATTTAAAAACTATAGGTTTTCCCATCCATTGTAACCCTTTTGTTATTCAATTTCATTAATTTGTACTTCAATTTCGTTCCGAGAAACCAACAGACCGTAAATCCCCACTTCAATTTAGTCAATTATCAATCTAATTCGTCATTATTTTGTTAATCAATTTCAAATACCGTAAATTGGCATTGGAATTCGTCTCCGCCGCGGAGCGAGTTCGTCTTTGTTCAACCAATTTTGTGATTTTTTCATTCAAATTCGTCACATGGTATAATAATAAACGTTTCTTGTATAGCGCATATCACGCCTAGAATAGGGTCTCTATGCGCATAAGAAGGAAGCATGAAAGGATAAGTACAGAGATAGGTAAGAGATGGAAAATAGGAAAGAAGTCTAACACAAGTGACAGTAAAATAATAATAGAATTAAAAATGAATTTATATACGTATATTACTTCAAAAATAAGTGAGTTTTTAAACTAGTCCTGAACTTATCAATAGAGTCTAATTGTTTTATACTTTCAGGGAGAGTGTTCCATAGTGTTGCAGCTGCAAATGCAAATGTACGTGCCCCATAAGATAATGTATTAAATATTGGACAAAGTAAGAGGGACTTACTCTGGGAGCGCAGATTCCTAGCAGGACGATATACTGTTAACAAACTTTTAAGGTATTCGGGGCCCTGACCTTGCAAGGACAAGTATGCTAAAGAAAGAATTTTATATTGAATCCGAAATTTCACAGGGAGCCAATGTAACTCTTGCAAGATTGGAGTTACATGCTCATGTTGTGTCATAGCCCTATATGTGTCATGATGGATGGTAGGTGGTAAGATGGGTATGTGTGAGTGTGTATGTGTGTCATGTGTGTGTTTGTGTGCGTATGTGTGTGTGTGTGTGTGTGTACATATTATTTAATATATATTGTTTTATATTATTTCTATGTATGTCTTGAAAAAGAATTGAATTGAATTTTGTAAACGTGCTTGTGTGCTCGTTGGTGTGCATGTGTGCAAATGTATGTATGTGTGTTTGTGCGTGTGTGTGCGTGTGTGTGTGTGTGTGTGTGTGTGTGTGTGCGTGTGTGTGTGTGTGTGTGTGTGTGTGTGTGTGTGTGTGCCTGTGTTCTTGTGCATGTGAATTTGTTTTCGAGTGTATACATGTGTATGTTACCCCTTATGTTACAATTCAACAATTACATGAAGACAATATAAAACAGAAAAGTACAGCGTACATACATAGGACAAATTTGAATCGAATTTTAATGAACTTGATTGATAATTGGCGAAATTGCTTTCGCTTTTATTTGTTCAGCAACTGTGACCGACGAATTTGATTTGTAATTGACGAAAATGTGTGACAATTACTAAATTGTGTGGTCTTTTTGTTAAATTGATCGACAAAAGACGAAATTGAAGTTAAGATTTCCGCTCTGGTGGTTCCTCGGGACGAATCGAAGTACAAATTAATAAAATTGAATGACAAAAGTTCGAAAATGAATGGCAAAACCTATACTTACGTTCTTACTTGTTCAGGGGGTGTTGCATAAAGAGTTGTGATTATAATCGCAAAGTTGCGTTTAATCGCAAGTCAGAAAATACGGCTAAATGCACAAATCAGATTGGTTCAAGTGCGCGTGTTTTCTGACTTGCGTCTAGATAGGCAGTCAAATATCAGCATTGTGAAAATTACCCATCCCAAAACATCTATATTCGCCAAACTAATTGACTAATGCTGTTAAAATAGTACAAAAAGGGGCTTATGTAAATAAGATACGAGAGAGATATCAGTAATTAAATTGAATTGTCCAGGAGCACAGCAAACATTGTATTTATTTATTTGCTAATGTATTAATGCATTATTTGATTAATCCATGGATCAGTTAATTGATTGAGTTGTTGCTATTGTTTATATTTGTTAAATAATACTTTGATTATATTTTTATTATATTTTGATTAACTTATTAATTTATTCAAATTGTGAATTAATTAATAATGCATACATTTACCATACTTCACTATTGAAACTAATCTTCCATTCGTAGGTAAAGATGGCAGCGCTAAGACTGATCACACTCGTGTTCGTAGTACACACTGTTATGGCACATACACGTAAGTCCATGATCATAAGATTTATTTCATTTTCATTTGCATAGATAAAACATTGCAAATTATATTAAAGCTAATTGTAAACAGTGGTCGAATATTACGAACATTACTTGATAACATCCAACGTTTCTTTCCGCCATTGGGCCGTATGCATACAAACAAGCAATTGCTTGTGCTAGCCTTTTGCTTGAATCGGTATGCATAAAAACAAGCAATTGCTTATACTGCTCGTAAGCAATTGCTTTCCAAACAAGCAATTGCTTAAAACCGTATGCAGAAAACGAACCCTTTACTTGTCTTGATAAGCAATTGCTTGCGTTTTTTCAAGCACATCCAGACCAGCTTGAGCTCTTGCTTACTCAGGGCATTCGTGTTTAAGGATCACATTTTCGTACCGTTTCAGGATGATTTCAAGCTCCATATTCCAGAGGTTATGTTGTGATCAAATTCCTGTTATTTTAGACTTTTTACGGCAATTTTTCCTTACAGATCAATTTCATTTCAAACTTTTTGTCAATTTCAGATAATTTTTGTCCAACTTTTTTGCATTAACAGATATTTGTTCACATGATCGGTATGATCGGTAAAAGCGTATTCATTTAAATTTGTTGCGCGTGGGGCGTTTCCCAATACTGTTATTTGGCTTTAATAGCAAAACATAGATCATTTTCAAGCAAATGTCATCCTTACATGCAATCTTGCATGGTGCATAACTGGGACGGAAATTAGAGTTCACATGAAATAGGATCTGAGTGACCATGTACAAGAAGTACCCCTTTTAAAATCAGTGGTATCGAATTAGAAATAAGCCATGTTTGAATTTGTATTGGGGGGGGGGGGGGCATCAGCCAACCCCCCCCCCCCCCCCCCCCCCCCCAAGCCCCTCACCAGTACGCCAGTGACACAACCCGTTGCAAAGTGTTGGACATCTATTTAATATCAAACAATACCAAAACATAAGCCTGTTTTGTTATTTGCGTGGTGATTCCTTTTAATTGCAGTCAAGTTGGATGAGAAGTTCGATTGTCACAAAGACCCGTACGGCAAGGCATATCGTGGAGACCTGTCTAAGACCTGGAACAACCATACCTGCGCAAGCTGGACCGGCGTGCTCCCCGTCATGTACCACGTCACTGCAAAGCTATTCCCCAACACAGGTTTGGGGAACCATAACCACTGCAGACACCCCCACGATCATAACCCGGCTCCCTGGTGCTTTACGGAAGACCAAGGTTTCTTCTGGGACCACTGTGAACTGGGGCAGTTTCACCCGGACTGCCGCAAATATACAGATGGTAAGCGGTAATCTATATATCTCCCTACATTGTCAATATCCGCAAAACTTACCTCTCACATACCTCGTCGCATTCCAGAGGCGTCGATCCTAGGGGACAGGGGGCAGTCGCCCCCAATGAAAATATGGGGGGGGGGGGGGGGGGGCAATTAAACATATCGCCCCCCCCCCCCCGATAATTCCACAAATTAAGAAACAAATCGACGGATATAATGCCAAACGGGGGCAAACGTACTCTCATAACATTTATGCGCCCAATATCATGAATATTGTTCCTTATTAAGTATATTTTGTAGCGTTCGTCGTTTAATTGCTTATGTGTTTAGTTTAATAACTTAGGTTTGATATTATATAAAGGTAAATGTGTTAAATAATTTGTGAATTAATTGTGAAGCGCATAGAGATGTGTTCATATTATGCGCTATATAAATATTGTATTATTATTATTACTATTAAAAACTAATTATCAATAACCGACCTTCAAAATAGCTGTTTTTGTTTTCCCACTCAATGCTTCAGGGGCGGATTTAGCTTTTTGCTAAGGGGGGGGGGGGGGGCGGGGGGTTGACCCTATGACGATGCGGAGTATCGTCCACGAGCCGCGTAGCGGCGAGGCGATTTTTGTTGCTATTTTGAACCCCCGTAAGTGATGTTTTCCTGGCATCTACTAACACAACGGAGACCATAAAAAGCAGTGCATTATTACGTCTTTTTAATCAAGTAACAGTTTAATACACAGTTATATCCAGAGTTATCATGTGTTTGGTTAAGTTACCAGATGAGTTGAATATCTTCTCACAATATTTGCTCTTGAAAGGTTTCTCTCCAGTGTGCGTTCTTTCTTTGTGGTCTAACTCTAACCACTTGGTCGGACCTCTCTTTGGGGAAATCAATGACTGGTTAACATTTCAGTGAGTCTATAGACATGTAGAGGGGGGGGGGGGGGGGGGGTTGGATCTAGCTTTTTGCTAAGGGGGGGGGGGGTTTGACCCAATGACGATACTGTGTGGGTCTGGACACATGATGGCAGCCCAAGGGGGGGGGGGAGGGGGGTTAAACCCCCTAACCCCCCCCCCCCTTAACCCCCCTGTCCGCTGCAACCAATAGGTGGCGCACTGTATTGTGAATCCACCGAAAGCTTACGTATAAATGTTTCCTGAGGGCTCATTCCTCAAGACCCTATCACTGCATGGCTCAAGAACAGGAGCACCTGGATACATCCCATGCAAGGCTACTCGATACTGCATTGTCAGGCACGCTATACAAGGTGGCCCAACAAAAACACGGAACGGGCCACTTCCTTAAATAAAGTAACAACATTATTATGTCCATCGGATAGGGTGTCTTTTCCAATGAAAAACGATACAAAGAACAGTCATTTTGGTTGAGTAGTTTTTGATTTAGGTCGCTGTGAGTGACACCATGTCAGGTTCCCATTTTTGTCAATTTGTACCAAGTCAGTGCCCGATAATTCGCACTTACGGCCCGTTATAGCGGAGCAGTACGCGCGCCATTATTAGTGTGCATTGAGCTGTGAAACGAAAGAATGGGCACAGTAACTGTTGTCCGATGCTATAACGGGCAGTAAGTGCGATATATCGGGCAATGACTTGGTAAAAATTGACAAAAATGGGAACTTGACATGGTGTCACTCAGAGCGCGCTAAAACAAAAATGACTATTCTTGGTATCGTTTTCATTGGAAAAGACACCCTATCCGAAGGACAATGTTCATTTTGTTACTTTATTTTGGGAAGTGCCCCGTTCCGGTCTTTTGGGGCCACCCTGTATACACAATAAAATGATCCTCTATTTTATACCTTTTAACCCGATATTGAGAGTAGTAAAATGCAAAGTTCCAAAAGCTTCCGGGTGCTCCACTCCCTGGACCCCTAGCAAGGGCAATATAAGGGATACCTGTAACCCACATACCTTTTGCAAACTTTTTGCAACCCTTTTAAACTTACGTAGATTCAGATTGATATTTGTATCCATAATAAATCAGTATCTTTGATTCCATATTCAATAAGCTTTCGGCGCTGATGTGCCCCCGGGGGGGGGGGGGGGGGGGGGTCACTCGAATTATTTTTTGACGGGGGTGTGCCTCACGGAACTCTTTGGAGCTACAAAAACCCTGAAACGGGAGTTAAGGGGTCTAAGGAGCAGACTAAAATTACAAAATACATGGACTTGGAGCTACCACAGCACGGGCGTCGATCTGTCATTGATACCCATTGATCAGGGGGGGATGATCCATTCATCCATCCCCCCTTGATGAATGGGTATTACGTAAGTATCGACGCCCATGTACCACAGACCTACGGAAACCCTCATAAAGGCTCAAATGGTGGTCCAAGGAGCTGACTAGAAGAAGAATAATGGACTTGGCGCTACTCACCTAGCCAAGTCATTCCGGGGGGTCTATGGAGCGGCAATTTTTGAAAATCAGGTATCTTTAGAGCGGCTAATTCGGGTGTGAAAACGGGGGTTAATTGTAAGCGGCACATACCCTTCTTATATTATATTATACATGAGTGCCCCCCCCCCCCCGGGATGTGCCCCCTAGGCCACTAATGACTAAGGCCACGCGCAAAGTTTACACGAATATCACACACTCGCGTCTAAATGCCAAAAGCAAATTATACAGGGTGGCCCAGAAATAACGGAACGGGGTGCTTGCTATAATGAAGACACATGATGCCCGTCATAGCAACTAGTAACGTTCAATGCGTGGGCCATTGTTAGTACCCTTTCTTCTCTATACACAGCCGAACGCACACTCACAATGGCGCACGGTTGATCGTTACTCGATGCAGTATGGCGGGCATCATGAGTCTTTAGTATGGCAAGTACCCCGTTCCGTTATTTGTGGGCCACCCTGTATAGTCGAGTGTACAGTATGTATGCTGGAGCTACGAGCCCTGTTTTTCTCAGTGAATCTATGAATATCGGAATTTCTTAGAAGGTTGCATCTGATAATTAACAATTTTCCCCAAATATTTTTGTTTACAGACCCAAAAGAATGCTTCGACCAAAAAGGTGCTGCTGATTACAGAGGCCATGTAAACGTTACCCGGGATGGTGTCCCGTGTCAGAAATGGAGCGTTCAGAGTCCCCAACCGCACCCTTACACCCCGGAGGATCACCCCACTGCGGGGTTAGGGGATCACAACTACTGTCGCAACCCCGCACCGTTCCGCTTCTACGCCTGGTGCTACACTACACAAAACCAAATAGAATGGGACTTCTGCGATATTGGCTTGCCTAGTCCGACTTGCAGCGGTGCCTCTGGTTGTGATGATTAAAGTGATATACAGGGTGGCCCCCAAAAAACGGAACGGGGCACTTTCCACAATAAAGGTAACAAAGTGATTATGTCCATTGGATAGGGAGTCTTTTCCGATGAAAAACGATACCAAGAACACTAATTTTGGTCGTGTAGTTTTTGTTTTAAGGCGCTGTGGTGACTGTGTCAGGTTCCCATTTGTGTCAATTTTTACCAAGTCAGTGCCTGATCATCGGACTTACTGCCCGTCATAGCATCGAACAATTATGCCCATTCTCCTGGCACACAGCTGAATGCACGGGCGCGCGTATTGGTCGTTGTTCCAATCCATGCTATGACGGGCAGTTAGTGCGATTTATCAGACACTAACTTGGTAAAAATCGACAAAAATGGGAACCTGACATGGGGCCACTCACAGCGCCCTAAAACAAAAACTAAACGACCAAAATTAATGTTCTTGGTATAGTTTTTCATTGGAAAAGACACCCGCCCTATCCGATGGACATATGGCACGTTGTTACTTTATTTTGGAAAGTGACCCGTTCCGTTTTTTGGGCCACCTTGTATAGGCGTATCGCGAGGGATGTATAATACATACACACAATCATGTATAATCGTTCTTTTTTTCCATGTCTGATGAGCTTCTGCTGCAGGCATTTCGAATCATTATAATCGTGTGGTCTGTGAGGCTCCTAGTAGATTAAACCTGCATTCAAAACCCTAAACTTCTGGTAATTATTCATAAATTAGTGTTATAGTCGCAAGGGTGCTTGCATAACCCATTAATGAGCCCTTGACTATCCTTCTATCTAACTATAGTCCTCAGTCTGAATTTCAGAAACGTTTGGTTAAAGAATACGTAGCGTATAATAGGACGTGTATGAGGAGATCTGCTTGCGGCTGCCACTGCTTATCGCCCTTGGCAAGGTCCGCTCGCTAAACGGGTTCATGGTTATTTGCATAAGGGTCGCTATTCGATCTTAATCTAAGAAGAGGGTCGCTATTCATAATCATTGGAAAGGGTCGCTATTCATAATCATTGGAAAGGGTCGCTATTCATAATTTACATTGGGGGTCATTATACTCATTAGGGTTGCTATTCATAATATAAAATCAGTCTGGGTCGCTGTTCATAATGAAGGAAAAGGGTCAGTATAGTCATAATACAATATTAGAGTCGCTATTCATAATACGAAAACAGGGTCGCTATTCTTAGTGAAAGGAAAGTGTCGCTAGCCACCCTGTTATATGAAGAGCGACCCTTTCGAAATACATTATCAGTAACACCCTATTGCCCTAATGTTGTATTATGACTTGTTAAAGGCGTCCCTTCATCATGTTTATGAATGACCCTTCCTCTGCAATCAGAGGTGTCGTTTCATCAGACTTTTCCATCTGTGTCCAATAATTGTAACTATTTGGGCAACAGCTAATTACTATGGAGCATTTTACCTGTGACCATGGTAGTAACAATAATTGGACACTTACAATTAAAATAGAAATAGGACCCTACACAGGGTGGCCCAGAAATAACGGAACGGGGCACTTCCCAAAATAAAGCAACACAATGAACATGTCCATCGGATAGGGTGTCCTTTCCAATGAACAACGATAACAAGAAAAGTAATTTTGGACGTGTAGTTTTTGTTTTAGGGTGCTTTGAGTGAGACCATGTCAGGTTCTTTTTTTGTCAATTTTTACCAAGTCAGTGTCTGATAAATGAGACTTACTGCCCGCCATACTATTTACCAATTATGTCCATTCTCTCGGCACCGCTCGGCACACAGCTGAATGCACACTAAACAATG
>JBAMJV010014360.1:0-28235 GCA_037951105.1 Echinarachnius parma
ATGTCCAATGGCGTATCGTGGTCGGACCAATGGGGGGGGGGGGGGGGGGGGGGGGGGGACGGGGAGGGGGGAGCAAATTATTGGAAGGGCAAACCTTTTGTATTTCTCTAAGTTTGAATTACTCTTGTTTTATATATTTTGTTCAAATCATTGTAAGTAGCTACGACACAGACAAATCAGTTTGAATTGAAGTAATCATCATAATCTACTCACGGGCGAATGTCGACGGGGTGTATCCATACCCCTGGTGTAGACCCATATGCCTGTCTAGTTCAGTCACTTCAAATACGTGATGACAGTCAGGAAGCTCCATGAATCTATTCGTGGCAAGGAGGAATCGAGATAAATAAACTGTATTTGAAAAAAGGTTTATGAAGTACATTGGCTATATAGTGTAGGATATATAATTATTTATTTTAATGAAATGTCGAATATCATGTTGGTAGACAGTTACTCTCAAAACAAAATAAAGTTTCATAACCATTGTTTTTGTTTCAAAGAGTAATTATTATAATAATCATAAGGGAGCTTGTATTGAATCAAATGTCTAAATTATCAATGACTTTAACTATAAGAATAATAAAATATATATTAATTGAGGTTGTTTTATCTCAGACATCAGACGCTCATGTTACACACATTGATCTCATTCAGATCAATGTATGTAACATCAGCGTCTGATAAATTCAGATTCAGAATAAACAAATTCGTCATGTGTGTATACTATTTTTATTCATTACAGATTGTGATATTCACACGACAATAAACATAAACATATCAAACTACCTTTTCTTTGCTCTCTTTCAGTCATATCAAACTACGTTTAAATATTCCTATTTGTTTTGGTGCATAAATAATCTGCCTTAAATGCAGTATAAGGCATGTATATTTCACTGGTATTTATAGATATCGTTTTTGTTTAATTTTGTTTAATCGGAGAGTAAAATATATACCTTTTAAAACGTTAATTTTAGACATACCTGGCTGTCACCAGATGCGTAGAGGTCGAGAAGAATGACTCATCACAGATCCGGCAGATCGGTGGACATCTCTCACCGCATAGGCCCAAGCAAGGATGTCCACACTTCGCCAACCTCTTCGGGCAGGCACGGTTGCAAGGTGGTCTGTTGCACTGCTCACAACAGCATCTAGTGCATGCGTAATGTGGACATTTCCACTTGCATGGCTTGGTACAGGGTATGCAAGGATATCCGCAGGGCTGGCGACAAGGTGCGGGCTCACAAGAGTTATTGCACGTCTGACGACAAGGGAGACATGGTAGATTGCACTTGGATGGGCACCTGTGACCGCAGATCAGCGTACGTTCACAGCTTTGCGTGCATGGGACATGATACCGGCCTGCGAAGCATTTCCCGCATGTCCCTTCGCAGAGGTGTCCACATTCTAAAGTAACCAAGCACTTGACGTGACACGAATCGGCTTTATCGCTGCAACTGACTGTGACCTCGTGACCACATGGCCAGTCGTTGTGGGTGACAACTACAGTACAGCTTGTCGTATTGCATGGTTCGCCACAGATGAATCCACATACGTGTCCACAGAGGCGCCGTCTACCGCACGTTTCCTTGCAGAAAACGGATACCTCATCTTCACTGCACATCATGAGTGTCTCGTGACCGCAGGGCAGCGTCTTATTGACACGCACTTCGCAATTACTTTCCAGGTAGCAAGCTTCTGTCACCTTGTGTCCGCACTTTTCTCGTGTTTTCTCGAATATTTCTTTACAGCGTGCCTTGTCTACATCTTCATAGCACTTCATCATTTTCGTGTGCGTACAGCGAAGGCTCCTTTCCACGAGTTTGAGACATTGAGCGTTTGAAATATCTTCGTGACATTTCATTTCTTTTGTGTGCGAGCAGCTTAGAAGCTTCGGGATTAGTTCCAGGCAAAGGATGTTAGGTTGAGATGTCAAGTGGCATTCCACTGATTTACTGTGTCCACATAGCAAGGGTTTCGATACGATGATAGTACAGATTCCCGGGTCGCTACATTTTTCTGTTTTTGAATGTCCACACAGAAACTTCTTTTCGACGATGGTAGGACAACTGAACTCTTCAACCGATTGATAACAGGGAACCCAATGCACGTGACTGCAAGGTAATGTCTTCTCCATTTTCACATCGCATTTGACCTTGCAGGGATCATCTGAACACCTCAGTTGTCGAGTATGCCCACAGCCGAGGGTGACATCTATTGGCACCGTGCACGGTTGGCATTTTACACCACAGATATTGGGGCAGGTGTGACCTCTGTCGCACGTCCTACTGCAGGGAACCTTGCAAATGTATGCCTCGTGATTCCGGTCTCTGGGATGGCAGGTCAAACGACAAGAATGTCCGCACTCAAGTCTTGAATCGCATGGTAACTCACATCCACCTTCTGGAGATTTCTGGAAGTCTGTATCTTTTGCAACACCTGTCTTGATATCCGGATGGTTACTGCATTGTAATGTAAGAGTCCGTCCGATGCAGCCACGCGATTCAAGATCTGCGATGATTCCCTTCCACATGTCTGATACCTTTGCACATTGAGTGAAGTTTCCGATGCAGAATAGCCCTCTCCTTGCCCTTGACAGTGCCACGCACACACGATTAGGGATGTTCAAGAACCCGATTTTCCCGTTTTCATTACTTCTCACAAATGATATCAGGATGATGTCGTTCTCTTCACCTTGATAGTTGTCCACGCTGGTCACTTTGACGCCCTCGAATGTAGATCTGTCCAGCATGTCTTTCAGTTTCAGAACCTGTCCTACGTACGGTGTGAGAATTGATATCTGACTGGGCTCGTACTCCTGTTTGAGGAAATGCTTGCACAGTGCTGTGATGAACTTCGCTTCGTGTACATTAGAGTGGCTCATGGAATCGTTGACGTTAGCCTCTGGTTCGTCGTGGTCAAGAAAGAACACGTTCTTTTCCACTCCCAAGACGTTTTCCCGTGCGAGGACACTTCCGTGGTCCTGAAGGGTTGGGTAGAAGTGGTCTCTCATTACCGAAGAGATCTCTGGGCGCATCCTATGTTGCTGTTCAAGTTTCTGGAAAGGAAAATCGTTCTTCACCAACCGTTCGAACATAGAAACGTCAAGATGATACTTTGTCCCTAGCCTGTACACATTTGGTTTGGGTCTCAGTTGCTGGTGGTCTCCTATCAGAATCAGCTGCTGGCATGAAGCATGGAGAGATGTTATGATGTGAGATTCGAGAACTTCTGCTGCTTCTTCTACAATAACAATTTTCGGTTTCACTCTATGAAGGACTTGTTGCTCATTTGCAGCCCGTGTTGTCGTCATTCCAATCACTGTTGCCTTTTGTAGGATCCTGCATTTCTCAAGATTGTCGACCTCGTCTCGCTGTTCACACAACCGAAGATACTTGTTTTCTTGCGCCGGAATTTCTGACTCAAGACTATTGATGAAGTTTTCAATCCAGAAACGATACAGTGCCCATCGACGATGTACATTTATGCTCCAGAGGTCTTTGATAGCAGCAGCCTCTCTCTGATTCATAGATACACGCTGGTGCAGTTTCCGTTTTACAAAGTCCTGAACTGGTTTATTCATGGATGACAGCTCGTCGACTGTTAACGCCAAGAAAGGGGTGGTTCTTTTGTTGTCTTGGTTATCTGATATGTACGCATCGTCATCATAGTCATCATCTCGTTGTGATTCGATGAAAGATCTGTCATCCAATACTTGTATTGACTGGTCAGGTGGTGCCGCGTTCTGTTCACCATTTTGCTCTATCTCTTCGTCAGGTCGTCTGTTTGGTTGTTGAACGTTTTGGGTAGGTAGTGTCTCCTTGAGTATATGCTCAGCTCCGTCAGCATCATTGTGGTCTTTCAGTTTGCCTCTCTGTCTCAGATCCGACTTATCAGGCAGCAGCCATTGTACCATCCATGAAGCTACATAACTGCATTTGGCCATTCTTGTAAGGCTGCCGTGATGTGACTTGGATATGACCTCGGCTGCTTCAAGTTCCCGCTCATGTACGATTCCGTTTGATACTTGTTGAAGTTTTGTTTGTGTCCTGCCCAGGGTGTGCTGTGCCTCCTCTACTTCTGTTCTTATATCTTTTTTCCTCAGCCCGAGAAACATGCTGTCACGTGCCCGTCTTTCTTGCTGTGTAAGGTTCTTCAAGTTAAAGCGGTCAAGTTCTTCACTTTTGCTTCGGCCTCCTACTCGGATTATCCCTTCGTGAAGAAATGATAGAATACCTTCCAAGAACTGATCTAGAGCATGATTTGTTAAACAGACCAAAAGAATGGGACTTAGGTCTTCAGTATTTGACCAAACGTGCTTGTTCTTGATGAGCGTTTCCACGATCTTCAAGCCGATGTACGTCTTTCCAGTTCCAGGCGGGCCTTGAATGATTGACATTTCTTGTGTTAGTGCCATTTTGACTGCCTCTAACTGTGACCGGTCGAGAGTAGTATCTTCCACCAAGGGCCATGCGTCATCCTCAAGAATGTTTATTTTGGATCGTACCGGTTTCTTGTCCGCAAATTTACTGCCATTGCTGACAGAGGAGGAATATTTCCCATCTTGTTTCCTATCTTCATGGTCCGCCTCCTTCTCCCCCTCTTCATTTTCCTCTTCTTCTCCTTCATCTTCCTCTTTTTCACCTTCTTCTGTTACGTCTTGTTCTGTTCCTTCTCTTGACACACCCTGCGTGTAAGCTTTGCAAAGATCGCCGTAGGACTTCATAGATGTTCTTGTTTTACGCATTGGTACCATTTTCATAATTGGAGAAATGTCGATCAGAGTTGAGGCATCTGTTTGCCGTGCGTTATCTGAAGGATGGCCATCTGCAGAGAGGACTCCTCCAATTTCTGCATCCATCAGGTATATTGGAGGATCGATGTTGCCATCCAGACTGATAATGTACTTTGCAAGAGGGAATGTTGTAGTGTCCACTCTCTGAAGTCCAATTAGTACATGACGACACGCTCTAAAGTAAGCTTCTGACTCAACCATGACAAACTTCTTGTCGACGAGCGAACTCATACTGTCTTCCCACAGGCGTATCTCAACGTACCCTCGTGCAAGATCTCTTGCATCTCGATTAGCCACTGTAGCTGGGATATAGGACTTGAAATCATCACTCGAAAGAAGAACAAGCGACTCAAACATAAGGCGTTTTGATGCTTCCCACTTAACATGCGGTAGTTTGTTGAAGGACATTTTGTAGGATAGGCATCTCCCATCACATACGGGTCGCACTAGTCTCACGTTTTCGTAGATCCGAATTTCACTGATCCTTCGATTCTCCTCATTTGCTATTTTGTTCCGGAGATACTCGCCTATACCACGTCTGAGAGGCTCAATGAAGTCTTCTTTGTTAAGCCGGAACTGCACATCAAGGTAGTATTCGACGCTTGGGTATGCGCCTTTGATCACATTAGGTCGGAGAAACGGTCTGAATGATGGCTTCAGCTCCTCGGGTCTTGGAAGGATGCGTTGTGATCGGAAATCGTCTGGTGGTGGTTTCGATGACAGTCGTCGTGCTTCTCTTTCCCTCTCGCGTGTCTCTTCGTTGGATTCAATCCTTTCTAGAAGAGAGAGCAGTGCAGGTTTCACATCGCCGAGAGTTTGTTCTGCTTCTGAGGATAAACCTGCGACATAGTCTCTCATCAACACCAGGACAACTTTGACGTCTGATGCGCGACTGGGTATTCGCTGAAGCATCACATCAAAGACCTCAAGTAGTGTTGCGAAGAAGGATGCCGATGAAGAACTGCCACCCTTCGGATTCTTCCGCAACCGCATCTTTATGAGATGTTGCGCTAGATGTGTTTGTAGAAGTCTAGAACTTGCAACCATTGTTAACAGCATGGTGACTGTCTGAGAAGCACCCACGTTGTTGCAGATATGGGCGAAGACTTCCCAAAACAGGAGCTGTTTTCCAGGGTCGACAAAGTCGCTGTTTAATTCCTCTTCTAGAATCCCTTTTATCGATCCCAGGCGGACTGCGGCTTCGGAAGCCTCCATTTCCAGGAAACTTCTTAGATACTTGAGTGAGAATTGGCATCGCGATTTCTTCGCGTTTGTCATTTGCGAACCTGACCTACGTCGGACCAAGAAAAAAAAAAAAAAAGAAGAACAAAAATGAAAAGAAACGCACTCTATTATATGGTTTATTAAGAAACAGACTCAAATGAGGGATTTGATATTATAAAACAAAAACAGAGAATGTTATCTTATTACTGTTTTCAAATGACAACATTTTGACCAATTCATTTATAAGATATATATTTTTTTTTACTGTAATTATAGGACTAATGTCTTTATTTAAAAGAACCTCTAATGGGAACACGCCTCCTGGTTATTGGGCATTCATTTTAACTATCACAAAATATTGCGGGAAAATGATTAAAGGGGTTGAATAGTTCTGGTCAAATTGAATTTTAGTAACCAAAACTAATAGTTATAACTCCACCGTCCCCGAAAGTTAGACAAAATCAATTGTGAATTTGATGTTTTGCTCCCGGGGGGGCCACTCAACTATATTGCTGTACACACGCGCGACTAAAAAAACGCGTAAAAAGGGTACTTTTTACCGATCATGGCGCGTCACGCGCGTGACGCGTTTAGGGTGTCAAAAAGGCCAAAATCAGAAAAAAGGTATGTTTGTGGAGTTAAACAAATACGCGTTTAGGGTATATTTTTCTCCAAACTTGTTTCCCGGACTTGTCTGGAGTTTGCCGGGGATTTTGTGCGACTTCGAATGATTCCAGGGGATTCCAAATCTCGGGAACGTCCCTTGATCGCGCGATCATATCCCCCGCCCCCCTCCACCATTCCCAGGTCCCCGCTTAACTCAGTGCCAGGGATTTTAATGCTCTATGGCATTTGCGTGTATTGTAAGTTTGTAACTCACAAAAATGCGAGCCTGGCACTCAATGAGTTAAGCTCCGCATGTATCAAGGGCCCAGATATCAGCTGAATATACTGATGGAATTCCTTGTACAAGTACTACAAAATGAGATCATAAGCAGAGTTTTGTTAATACATGTACATGTAGCATTTAATCAGTTTTTTGACAAATACAAACTCTGAGATACAATCATAATATGAGACACATTTGAAGGGGAGTGTCTAGAATAATATCCCTTGTATCATTGTAACCTCTACCCATTGTTCAGGTTTCTCAACAACATTTTGAACCATTTCAAGAACTCAGGATTTTGTGTACCGTAAAACTTCGCCTATAGGCGGTACTGGTTCAATAGGGTTGTCTCAACTTTACATGATTATGCTATCATGAATATTCATTAAGACCTGCTCGAAGATCGTTGACAAAGGGCTAGATTCATATTCATTATACTAGATCCTTGTGGACGCGGCTGGGGCTGTTGATTAATACCTGCTAATACTGTGAGATAGTAGCGCCTATAGGCGAAGTTTTACGGTATGTTTTAATGATGTTCATATTTTTTGTAAATAAATTATTCAAAAATGTTTCAGAAACAAGACATTGTAGTTATGATTTGTTTTATAGTAACTACACAAATATCTCGAGAGAGCGATCCATTGTACAAATACCTTGACGTTGTCACATGCTGTATGAAATTGCAATTGGTATTATCAGAAATACAGTCAAACTTGCATGAGTTGAATCTGCTGGTACTGATGAAAACATGAAAAAGCTTTTACTTACAAATTCAACTTACATAACCCCCCCCCCCTAAAAAAACAAAAAACAATAGATAATTCAAAATAGAGGCCTTTTGAATATCTTCAACTGAGGCAAAGTTTCAGCTTAGTGTGAGGTTGACTGTAGTTCTTATTGACAAGTACATGTACATTAGCATGATTAGAGGTTTATTTAAAGTATACCTTGTTTAGGGTTAAATGTTTAAGGTGGTTAAACATTTCCATTATTTTTAGAGGTTTAATTGAGAGCAATTGACGTAGACCTTGTTTAAGGGTTATACTTGTTTAGGGGGCAAAATTGTCAAAAAAGCCGCGAAAATACTTGAATAGGGTATAAATTTGACCAATGGATAAAACTTGTTTAGGGTGGGTTTGAAAAACCTGTGGTCGCGCGTGTGTACAGCTATATAGTTGAGTGTCCCCCCCCCCCCCCCCCCCCCGGGGGTTTTGCTAATCTATTGATTCAATAGATAGATCATCAACAACTGTTTAGAAACCTTTTTGGTATATTCTGAAAATGTGTCTCCAGGCATTATAATATAGATATCTTTCTTTTTAATAATTTATCGAATAAATATAAATCAATTATTCCAATCGGGTATCTTTATTGATTTTTCAGCTGTTTCTGAACCGATTTTGATCAAATAATTTTTTTTTTTTTAATCGCGTGCTCTTACAAATATTACACTTGCTTTTCATTATCTCACCAATGAATTATTTCTTGAAGCGCCCCCAAAAACAAAAAATAAACTATCCCTTTAAAAGAACATGTAATAGAATGAGAAAAGTAAATGCTGCATATGGGAACGTGCCTCCTGTCATTGGAAAATGTATTTACTATGTCAAAATATTTCTGGGAAAATAATGATATATAATATACGCAAAACTTGAACACCATATCATGGGAAAATTACCTTGAATTGTGCTTCCCGCTTTTCCAGTCACTGTCCTGTGTGCTGCAACTGTTGACTTCAACTGCCCCCGGGTTAGAAGAAGTCCCTTTGTGTCCTTGTTGATATGGTTTTCGGTTGTTGGTGCCACTACCCTTTCCTTGTCCTTGTATGCCTTTGCTGCGGTGTTGCTGCCCCGGTGGTCCAGATGGTCTGGCAGATCCTTGGCCGGATGGTCGAAGGTGTGGTTTCCTGTCTGGTCGACTGCCGGAAATGTGCTTGCCGCTTTTCCGGCCACTCTCCTGCACGTTGCAGCTGTTGACCTCGACTGCCCTCGGGTTAGAGGAAGTCCCTTTCTGTTGCTGTTGATTTGGTTGTCGGTAGCTACTGTATTTGCCATGGTGTTGAAGCCCCGGTTGTACGGATGGTCTGTCTGGTCCCGGACCAATTAGTCGAACGTGAGGCTTCCCGTCTGGTGGACGCCGTGTCTTTCTTCTCGCCCCGCCGACTGGTCTTGAATCCCGGTCATGTCGTATGTCGGCTGGTTCCGCGGCGTATATGGAGGTCCCCTTTTGCGTTTCAGGGCCTTGTGGTTTTAAGCCAACTCCCTTTGCCTGAGGACACGCGTCTGCTGTCGCTTTGTTTCTCGACGAATCGCCCCCACGTCTAGATCCCGTATCGCTTTTCCTATCAAATCCCCCTCTTGGTGGGACCTTCGGTGTCCGTCCACCTTCCGCCATCCTCGAAAATGAACACTAGGTCTCTTTAATCTGTATCAAATACGAACAATACAACAATAGCATAATCGACACGATATTTCCAAAAATTGAGTATCAAAGACGATTGTCACATCTATTTTTTGCCATGGATGATGCCGGCATGATGGTTCAAATCAATGTCAGGCAAGCCGAAATGCAAGACATAGCGGTTAATTGGAAGGCATTCGTCCAGTTCCAATCCACTCCCAAAGACCTGAATCAAAGGACAAGTTGCTGGACTATTATTTTGTTCTAACAAAAGAATGTTGTGTTCAGGTACGAAATCCAGAAGTTTGGGGCGGTGCCAGTGCCAGGGGCCAGTTGTTATGCAGCCGGTTGTGTAGCGTGCTGGGCATAGTGATTTGGGATGGGTTGACGTCACAAATAGGGCATGTAGTAAGGTACACTTTTTAATTATTATTAATGTGTTATTATTTTGTAGTATTATTGTTTTGTAAAATTATTAGGAGGGGCTTGCCCCCGTGTCACTCCCATCCGTGCGTGCTGTAACCATTAGGGTGGGTCTATGTTGTTTTGTTTTGTTTGTTTGTTTGTTTGTTTGTTTTTTTATATTTTTTTTATAGCAAAACCGACCAATTTACTTGCAGCCGGTTTGAGTTTTGTATTTAAGTTAATTACCTATTTCTCATTTTTAATCAGAGGCTGGATTGAAATCATGACTTAGTTTGAATAAATTTTTTTCTAAAATGTGTTGCCGTTTATTTCGTTTTGGTAACTTCAAGTGCTAACAAAATCAACCGGTATAAGATGTTGGGTAACGTTAAGCCTAATTGTTATTTTCACAATCGAGCAATAATAACATTCCACTTAAGATTCTGGTGATATGTCACGTAAAACATATATTATTTCATTATCATGTTTGATGAGGGGGAAGGGGGGGGGGGGGTGATTGCTGACATACTATAGTGCATTAGTTGAAATTAAATAACAGTAATTAACATTGTTGATATCTTTTTGATTACTGTAATTATGTTGACATAATATTGTGGTTGTAGCATCTTAGTATTAAACAATTGTTGTTATTATGTTCCCTCGAAATGTTCATGGGTCCACATCCCATGGACAACACGGTCCTGTATCATACAGATGTACGATAAATTGTACGATTGAACAATATATCGTACGATTAATGTGTAAATATGAACATGTGAAATAAAAGGGGTGCACTACTCCTCTCCCCGTACGTCTGTGATCCTTTAGTTAAAGGACCTAAAGAATACAACGCACTTTGGCACTTATTCCATAGTTGATGACTTGTAAAATAGGTCTGCCGAAAAAAAATCCATGAAAATAAACACAGTAGTGATTTAAGACTAATTTTCTGATGCCAAATCTCATTTATGCCCCACCCACATTTAGGGTCCAGAATCGGCAGCGTGATTGACACGTGATTGACAATTCATTGGCTTACGTCATGACGCGTCATCTACAGAATTTAGTTCATTAGTCCGTTCTTTAGATGACGTCACATTTTTGCGATTTAAAAGGGGCGTTCCCAGGACAATTATATATTTACTAATTACCCCAAAATTGATTGATTTCATGAGAAATGACTGCCAATTTCTTTTTCTTCAGGAAAAATTACGTATAGAGAGCCGAATTGTGAAAATTAGGCCATCTAGACGCTGTAGTCCCTTTAACATGGGTAATCCATTAATTCATCACTGGAGTCTGGAGAGACTGGACTGCATTCACTCATTCATTCATTCATTCATTCATTCATTCATTCATCCATCCATCCATCCATCCATCCATCCATCCATCCATCCATCCATCCATTCATTCATTCATTCATTCATTCAATCCTTCGTTCGTTCGTTCGTTCGTTCGTTCGTTCGTTCGTTCGTTCGTTCGTTCGTTCGTTCGTTCGTTCGTTCATTCATTCATTCATTCATTCATTCATTCATTCATTCATCCATCCATTCATTCATTCATTCATTCATTCATCCATTCATTCATGCATTCATCCATTGATTCATGCATGCATTCCTTCATTCGTTCGTTCGTTCGTTTGTTCATTTATTCATGATGCAATCATTCACTCATGGATCCATTCGTTCATGTTATTACATTTCATTAACGTATATAGCGGAGAGCGTTAAGTTAAAATAAAAATAAAAACTATTAGATTTACAAGGAAACGTTAAATTCATGTACCTATTTATAAAACGAAAACCTTGAAAAAAAAGGCAATGTCGATCAAATACCAATATTGCGATTTCTTGTTGGCAAATCATGTATTTAAATATTTTCAAATTAACAACCTTGGATGGAGTACTAAGTTATGAATATAATAAAAATTGGACAGCAAATTTATAAAGGCTATAATTTAACAATGCATGTTTACAAGGAATTGTGGTGAATTTTGAGTGGATACCGAGTCATTGTGGAGTTAAAGACAATGAAATGGTTGATAGAGAAGCAAAAAATGGCTTGAAGAAAAAAAAAGAGATTTTTAATAAATTAAGTAGAAGTGAAATAAATTGTATGATTAAACAAAAGTATTATGTTAAATGGCAACAAAGATGGGAGGACACCGAATCTCCCTTGAAAAATATTCAAAATAATATAACTCAGACATACTGTTGTAAATTGAATAATAGAAAATTTGAATCTATATTGCACCGTTTACGGATGGGAAATATTGGTTTAAATACTAATTTAGTAGTAATAAATAAGCATGAAACTGGATTATGCTCACATTGTGGGTTGTTAGAAACTTTAGAACATTTTCTATGCCATTGCCCTCAATATTTGATTGAGCGAGCAATGTTGATGTGTGAATGTGGAATTACACATCAAGATCATATTGTATTTTTGTTAAAATCTGAAGTTTTAGCTCACCAAAGAGCATTGATAGATTATGTCATTAGGACAAATAGATTTTGATTGATTGATTGATAATTATTTTGTATGAAGTATTTAATTTTGCACACGCACCTTTGAAAGGCCAATCTGTTTGCTTTACTCTTGTATTGTATGAATATAAATATTTTGTAATGTATGTTGGAAATTCGGTTATGAGAAGGAAAAAAAAATATGGCATTGACCTGCCTTTTCTATGTATCGGAGGGGCCTAGGCTATTAAAGCTGAGAAGTCTGCTCGACGTACGGAGCCGGATTGGCCAGATGATACCTAGACAAAGGACAAGGAAAAGCGATTGATTCCCCACATTTATATATTCTCAATATAATTTAATTTTGGTCCTGTTTATATGAGGGGGGAAAAAAAATGAAACGTGTATATAAAAAGATACATATTATATATAATTTTAAAAGGAGCAATTAGTTTGAGTTGAAATAAATAAGACAAAAGAAAGAAGGAAAGAAAAAAAAAGAAGAAGATTGGCGTAAATATTCAAAATGAATGAAGAACGCCAATAAACTTAAAACAACAACAACAACAACATGCGTGTATTTCTTAAATAGCGCCCCCTTACATCCTTATGTCAGTATTATTGTGCCAAATCGATCAGATAATGACAAAGCACAGTTTGTTAACTCCCCTGTTCCCTTTATGAGCAGTTCGGTGTGTTATGATACATATAAATCGCAAAATTCACAACAGAGGCTTCTACAAAATTCAACTAAAATCCAAATACTCGATATTTATTCGTAGGGTGAATCTAATTTTCCACTCAGCAAACTCAATTGAATGTTCTGTTTAGGACTGATAGACAATCTAAACGTGGATCCAAAGTAATGTGCACTTTAATAGTAATGAAGATGAAGAGTACACCAGTGTGCAGATTGGGGTTCTTGGGGCTGCAGTGACCCCCTCTCCCCCCACCCCCACATCCCCCAATAAAAATCAACGTGTACTACATTGTCTTTAGGTTATTGATATGCACTTTCATGAAGTGACACATTTTCAATTACGGTACAAATATTCACAATGTCAAAAGGTCCATACCGTTATTGATTTAATAATATTCATATAATAATAATAATAATGAAATGAATAAATGGATAAATAAATAAATAATATAATGAAAATAATAATAATAATAATAATAATAATGAAAATAAAATAAATCATGGCTTCTTTCTAATTCGATACGAGTGATTAAAAAAAAGGTGTATCTCGAAACATGATAAGTCAGATTCGACTTCATGTCAAGTCCAATTTCTTTCATAGGTATGCACCAGATTGCATATATTTGAAGTATAAAATTGCAAAATCTCCCTAATATACCGTGCATGGGTGGACACCCACCTCCCATCAACCCCCCCCCCCCCCCTTTATATGCCCTTTCGGTCGCTTCGCTCGGGGATCGGTCTTGTCTACGTCTGGTAAACCTTGTTCATGTTGCTCCCATTTCCATGGTTGTAGATTGTGGTATTTTGTGCGATGTTTGAACTATTTGTCACTTTGCGAATATCATGTTTTCTTCATGAAACAAATACAACTTTTTTTTTTCAGTCGGTAGAATCATGATGCACTTACCCACATAGTACATGGCGTCAAGTCCGAATTTCCTTCTTAGGTATGCACCAGATTGCATAGTTTCAAGTTTAAAAATGCAAAAGCTCCCTTTGTACCCCTTCCCACACTCATCCCCGCTCAGTCGCTTCGCTTCTTCGCACAGTCCCAAAACTCACCACTTGCTCAAAGTTGGCAACCCTGTGGTGATGCCTGTGGCACCCTGAGGCGGATTTTTTTAGTCCCGCCCCCCCAAAAAAATTTTGTTTTGCTCATTACGCAACCGGGGAGGGGGGGGGGGGGGTATCTCCTTAGAAAACCAAATATTCCGGACGGCTCTTTTATACTCGTCTCTCTTGCCCGTCACAAACAGTTCTTAATCATTATAAATCTGTTTATAAGGCACGTATGAACTTGTATATCAAATTGCTAAACATTTGTTAGACCCCCAAAATCAATCCCTTAACAACTCCTCATCAAATTAGTAAATATGAATTAACAGTCTCCTGTAAAATTATCGTTTTTTCGAATTATAAATTGTATATGACTTTGTGGAATATAATCTTTCATTCTCTTTCCTAGCTGTGTCCATTGATACAGCCCCAGCCCCACATCGGTGCGGCTATGTCTAGAAAGCAGAATTTTGATATTTTAATCATCACCAGGGCATTTCCACGGGAAAGTGGATATGAACTGAAAACAACAATCGGCTCTATTTCAATTCCTATTTATTTTTTCTGGATTATTTTTTCATACAACATGATCCTATAATTATATCTTTCAGTTCACGTGATTTTTTTTATTCTCAGGCGTCTCCTTATAGGAGAAACGGAAACCATACACGAAACTAGACACATGGGACTACCCTGTGCAAATTTCAGGAAAATTTTCATATTTTCTATATTTTCTGGTATTTTTTATTATTTAAGGCACTAAATTGGATGAATGATAATCACAGTACCTTTTCAGATTAAAATTTCAGTCTTTTTAGTGCTCTAAAGTATATTTTTGAATGAATCAAAACCTCCGGACAAACTGTAACGCGAGTTACCAATGTTTATGCATCCTACAATTTATTCCCAAATAGTTAGGAAATTGTTTCGATACTAACTCATAGGACACATACAAATGTCAAATTAGCACATAAAATATTTGACCAGGATTAACATTAAGATGGTGCTTTTCACGTTTTATGGGTTACTGAATTTTGTCCATGTCTTTTTTTTGTAACGCGAGTTACCAGACAGGATTCTTCCACAAAGGTTCCTAAAGGTAGCTCTGTCAGTCTTTTTTGTATTGTCTAGTTAGTGCACATCTACTTAATCCTTGGTGATAAAATCAGCCTACAGCTCCATAAAATAATGGAGTTACAGCACATTGAAGTAGTCAATGTACCACAAAGTGTATAACGCGAGTTACCGTGGAAATGCCCACCAGTTCTTTGAAATTTACAATAGAAATCACGTTCTCAGCGCATGCGTGTCAGCCGCCGTGAAGAAAAAAAATGAAGTATTGTGTACAAACGGAAATGGACGAGTATCAAATTCACCGGTTTGTTCGAGCAATTTGATTGTTTAAACAACCGCCCCCGCCTCTTATGCCTATCTGCTATCATGCATTCATGAATCATGACACATCAAATTAAAGGATCTAGAAATAGTAACTTTGTTGAAGTGTGCAAAACCTGACGAAGGGTTGATAAAGTATGTATTTCTGTGATCTGATATGTGACATTTCCATAGTATAGAGAATTCGTGTCACAATATCGATGTCTAATGAGCAATATGCAAACTGATAATTTACTAACACATGTCATTGCGCTGACCTTGTACACGGTTTAAATTCTGAACCGTAGATATTTAATCCAAACCACTTCAATCATACATATTTTTTGTATAACGGAAGAGATATTTGGGAAACCGAAACCTGTTCATGTTCATGAGTAAACAGGAATACAACGAGCCATTACAGAGTGGTGTGAAGTGTGACGTCATCAAAAATCTATTTTTAGAATTTTCAAATTTGAACTTCATTTTCCGAAAGATCATAAAAAATAATGTCCAAATACCAAAAATCTATTAAATATGTTAAGTATTGGCTAAGATATGCCCATTCGAATAAATGTTTACTTCAATAGGCAATCAGTGTTATACTGCTCTGGTTCATAAAGTTATGAACCAGATCACTATAACACTGTTTACCTATTGACAACAAATTAATTCGGATGGGCATATCTCAGCCAATACTTAACATATTCAATTGATTTTCGGTATTTGGACATCATTTTTCATGTTCTTTTGAAAAACGAAGTTCAAATTTGAAAATAGATTTGTATGACGTCATAGCTTCTGTACTCTATGAGAACCGCTAGAGATTGTAAATTGTGTGGATTTTCAGAATAATACTACACTAGATCGCTTCGATATGGCAAAATAGTTAAATACAACTTTATTTCTTACCTTCATCACCTTCATTGTATGAACAGTGTATTCAATTTTAAGTCAGTCTGTGGACTGGGGCCTAGTGCTAGAGATGGTCACAATCGGGGTCGCAATTCCGAATCAAGGATATTATAGCACGGCTACAAAGCCAGATCACAACCAAAGATTAAGAGTAGCTAGTTGGTTTCCGTGGTATCTAAAATAAAACTGTATTCAATCAAAATTGATGATGAAGATCAGTATGCGTTTGCGGTAAAACAAAACGCGTGTATCTCAACGCAGTGAAATCACAATTATGAACATGACTCGTTCATGTTCCTCGTTGTATCATATCAGTGTGCCCGTATACTGTACGTAGGTTTAAAGATAATTTTGAGTATTGGTTCCTCTCATATATAACCGATCGGTTATTTCACTTCCTGGAGTGTGTACTTGGCTTAACAATTTTGAAACGTGATTTAATAGCACATGATAGCAGCGTTTTTGGGGCAAAACTGTCTGGTATTTTGAAGAAAGAAAATACGCGAGGATTTTCGTTAAAAAAATTTGATTATTGATTATCACACCCGTTTTGAATAACACTATCACCTTTTAAAACATACAGTATATGTAATTATTGTGCATCGTGTCAACAGCATGGTTTATGGCGGAATATGACATTATAAAAACAAATTATCTGCTTTGCGAACTGAAATACTAATTTGTATGGAACAACAATACATTTGAAGCAAACTTGTTTTAAAGACAGTTCCGTCTGCCTGAATGAAATTCTTCTGCAAGAATACTACGCTAGCTTTAATATCCATTATATTGAGCGGACTGTGGAACACGATCATATGACCAACGAAGATATCGAGTAGAAGACGAATATAGAACTGGGGAATCCCAATGAATGTTATGTTGCTCAGTAAACGGACATACGCCCTCTTTCTGAGTATACTGTGCATAATTGGCCTCAATATGAAATTATTATTGTACGTTCCTGTTCAGTTTGTATGATTCCATTTATTATAATGTATTTCAAATAGTTTTCTCGTACATACTAGTGAATACTTTACATACTGAGCTACTGTTTTGTTATTGTCATTATTATTGATCCATTCTGTTCCATTCTCCCCTCTCTCCATTTATCCACATATCTCAATGATTTACTTCGTTTTGATGAATAAAACCAATCAAACATCACATTTGAAACATATGTTGCCATAGAAATTAACTTTCCAGTCCAGTGGACTGCAAATTTATTTTCTATTAAGAATTGGCCTAAACATGTTTACAGATTGTAACAGGTGAAGACATTATATTTTATTTCTAATTTAGCATATCTTAGGTCCTTGTTTTAGTAACATGCGCATTAACATTGATGCATATACATACAAAAGCATACAAACACACACGAGCACAAACACACATACATACACACACACACATATACATACAAGAACAAGCATACCCACACACACACACACACGCACATACATGAATAAATATAACCATGCACATACACACGCACACACACACACGGGCACACATACACTCGCACACGCACAAAAATACACAGGCACATGATAATTCACAAACGCACATACACACTCACACACTCAAACACCCACATGCCAGTGTGTAATTATTGTTTCTACAACATAATGTTTTCTTCAGGTACGTTTGGTCGATTAAGACCAAATTACTAAATCCCTTTGAATATAACATCCAGTATACTTGCAATTATTTTCCTTTTTTGAATATAAATTAGATTTGCTCTTAGTACACATTCAGTTAACAGACATATGAGAGTTTAAAATAGTTTCAAACAAATGGACATTCAACTTCAAGTCACCAACATGGATATAACAATAAGGAACCAGCCATTTGTTTTACAAAAAAAAAGCATGTTTCCTGGTAAAAATCGTCTCGAAAATGTAATTGTTGCGTTGTTGTGTTCATATCTGGTAGACTATATATATATTTAATTTGAGTGTATGATATTTAGTTTACAAACATTGACTAGAAATCAAGATAACCGTTAACAAAATGAAAAGAATTACTGCTGAATGTAGTATAATTAATGTTGATTCAACCTCTCACTTTCGGCAATTCTCCGCCGATAAAAATTTAATTTTTGTTATTTAAATGCATGTCTTCTAAATTTATCACAATAATTACACTTAGTATTTGCGGGAAAAAGATGCGAAAATGGTAGCAACCTTACATATATAAATATACGTAATCTCTAAACATAAACAGTATACATGGATTTTATAAGTTAAGGAAATATCCTTTTTCCACGACGTAATCTACAACGATGAATCTAATAATAGCACAATAAACATGATTAACCATAATATATTATCACCATATACATGAAGTTTGTTTGATCTATAAGAATGTTGTCATTCTTTTTTTATGATTAAGAATATACATAAACATAAAGTCACTACTGCATATAAGAGACAATCTAAAGAATTAATCGCATAATTAAAGTTCAACAATAAATATATTACAAGAAGGCGCTTGGTGAAAATGAAATCAAATTTTTTCACAAACCACAATCTTGCTAGCAAATATAAACACAAATTCAAATAATAACAATCTACGTATACCGCCGTGTTAATACCACTGTTTAAACTATTGTTCATGTACATTGTGCTTAATAGTTTACTTAACCACTAAACTAAAGCCAATAAGAAAGAAAATCCATACAGTTTGCATAATTGCGCTTTTCTATCGGTGCATGCATGTGAATACTACCATTATCCATAATTACGTATGCATAATTAACACTCTGAGTGCCAAATTGTATCACCATAATCCACTAGAGCCCGTTTTTTGACAATAATTGACATGAATAATCCTAATCATCCTATTCACAATTAGTATACATTCACATTATATACACCGTAGTCATTTGTACAATGAATTGCAGCTTGTACGGAATCAAATGTGTAAATGAACGAAGCATTGTGACTTGAGTCGACTATGGGACTCAGAGGGTTTAATAAGCATGGAGAATATAATACACGTTCCTTATTGCCATTATTTACAGCATATGCATGAATAAAATACAATTTAATTGCTTTCAATTTCCTCATCATTTGTTCTTAACATTTTCTGGTGAAGTATTACAATTGATTAACTACACTATTTTAGGATTCAAGATTTATCTCTCTAACAAGTCAATATAATTAAGTAAAATGGTTTGAGTTTACAATACACATCGTTAAAAAGTTATAATACTTAACATAATATAAAATAAACAAATGTACTAATGAACATAATTATGAGATTAACTATGAGATACCAGACAAAACTATACATGTAAACGTCTTAATAAATAACATAGTAATTTACAATGATAACACATTCAAAGATTCTGAAATACCAGAAGAAAAAAAACTGTCGATTATTCGTGACTTATTGACAAAAGATAACCGTTGTGCATAATATCACATTATACAGTCAGCTTCAAACAATGAAATATAATGCTCTAGTATACAAACCATGCGTAGACATAACAAATACATTATGAATGCAAATGTGCACGTTTACCTATTATTATTATTATTATTTATTCGGCATTTCAAACAAAGTACAATGTAACGATACAAAATGAACAGTGAATTTACAAAACAAAACATAAAAGAATGCACCCCTGGTGAGCCTCCCCAAGCTGCCTGGCAGGAAAAAAGAAATCTTGCATTCCTAAGACCCATAGGTCTTTCCTACCAACTTGAGGAGGCCACCAGGGAAGCATTGTACATAAATATTTCAATATTGCAACAAGGTGTATTATGTTATCAGTCTAACACGTGGAAGTGTTAGAGTCTATGAATTGTAAGAGTTAATATTCACATTTAAAATTGCCTAATATCTGCTTAAAGGGGTAGTTTAGTTTTGGTAAGGCTGAACTTTAGTAGCCAAAACCTGCACAGTAACATTATAAACTAATAGTTATAACACCACCATGCTCGAAAGGTATACAAAATTACAAACGACTAAGTAAAAAGCCTGTTATCATTCAAAAAGAGCCATTAAAACACAAGAGGGCGCTTTTTAAAAAGGCATTGGTTTCAACCATTTTTCATACAAAATTATGCATGTGATGTTTTATTGATATAATGATTAAATAGCGAGATCATCAACAACTATTTAAAAAACGCTTTTGAAAATTTTCGAAAAAGTGCAAGCATTTAAAAAAAAAAATTCTAAAAATCATCTAATTATTTGGGCCCCAAATAATTATAAGGTCAGATATATTTATTGATATTTCAGCCGTTTCTGGGTCGATTTTGACCAAATAAAGTTTATTCTGTCATTAAAATTGCATGTTCTCTCAAATTCGACACTCAGTTTTTCATTACCTCACAAAAAAATTGTGATGTGCAGCGCCCTCTCTACCAAAACTAAACTACCCCTTTAATATCTGCTTATTACGCTACGATGTGGTTCGATCAGGTAAGGATACAGTTGTCTTGGGTCATGACAGACCAGTTCCACAGCTGGGGGGGGGGGGGGGGGCATTGTCCCTCTCTGTGAATATACTTGTAATTTAAAGAAAACATTTGAGTATACCTGGTTGTGTGTAGATTAGCGCGCATATTATGTGCGTATACAATATATAACATGGATAATGATTGAGTCGCGATTACAGACGAGTATCAATCACGACAAAACCAATATATAAAATCGGAAACAATATTAAATTCGTATCAAATTATTATGAATTGTTAAGAAGAAACTGCCAAAAGAGAGTGTACTTGTCCATAATTAATGTATAATACAGTTTACATTCACCCCTGTAAACTTAAACTTGAAAATCCTTCCAAGCGCACTCTGATACGACCAGTCATTTTGGACAACCTTTCATAAATCTAACACATGTATTATCTATAACAAAAATATGAAAAAATCTTGGCCGTTACAAACACATCAAACATTTCATCATGAATTAGCTGATATTTACATTCATTCGTATGAACTTCAAACATTCTGAAAGACCCTTAACCATACAAAATAACTTCTGTTTTCAACATGAAATTGTTGAATACTTCTTATCAACTCATGATTATATATTCATATAGTGTTACATGAAAATATGATATAAATCCTATTTAGACAATGAAATGTTCTTTGTAAACGTATATACGTGTTGTTTCATGAAAATATAATATACATCATATTTTGGAAAATGGGATGTTCTTTGTAAATGATGTTCACGAGTAAACGTTAAAATTACATACTTCTTTTGTAGGGATCGTCAAAAGCTGTAAAACATTTCTCGAACTACATTACAATGATAATGACAGTGATAAACGATTTGAAAAATGCATTAAAAATATCGCACGAAAGTACATGTCGTGGCTTAGAGTTATGTTCATGTAAAGCATGTATATCATGCTTTTAAAAGAAGTATTACATATTTCCAACTATTCAAAATCAAAAGGGAAGAAATCGAGAGGGATCCTAATAATTGCATTTCAATTCTGCGCAAACTATCTAACTGGCCAGTACCGCGATATTACATGAAGAAATTGCCATATTGCTGGCTTCCACCTTGATTACGCCTACCTCGGCCACGCCCCCCGCGACCACGCCTCCCACCTCGGCCCCGCCCACGCCCTCCACCATAACCACGCCCTCGGCCTCTGTCCTGGCCGCGCCCTCTAAATGATCCCCCACCACGTCCGTAATGGTCACGTTCTTCTGGCGACTGCAGTGGTGCGTGACGCCCCGGACCCATTGCGTCTCCGCGAGCACCCTGTGGCTCAACCTCCCCTCCCTCCTCCTCCTCCTCCTTCTCCCTCTGTTTCCGAAGCTCCTCATCCTTGCACGCCAGACAGCTTTCACCCTTGCACTCGCGCCTCATCAGTACATGTCCCTTGTCGCACTTCAGCCAGATGTCCAATTCATAGGAAACCCGGACAGGATTTTCCAAGGCTGGTAACCTTTCATCGCCCATGGGGGTCATGCCATTGCGCCTAAGCATTTCCTCGACGAAAATGCGGCGTCCAAGTATAACTTGTTCGGAAATTTGAAGAAAGTGGATAGATGTTCGTGGCTTAGCGAAGATAAGCTTCAGAATATCACAAATCGTACAAATGTGACTTGCTCTTTGGAAGATGTGTTCGTAGGAGGACATCTTACCAGGAGCCACTCTGGTGAGTTTTCGAAATTCTTCCAGAGAATCTACCAAGTATCTGTTAATTCCGTCTATGGAATCTATGATACTGTACAGCTCGGCCTCTTTCCGCCAGTTCACAAATGTATCTACAGTACAAGTGTCTCTCTTATATCTCTCGCACGTTTTGACAGTGACCGTTGCTGATTCGATCAGCTTGGCAATGGCTTTCGGATAATCGTTAATTACTCCCTTTCCACTTTCTTGTACCCGCTCGACAACCCTCCGCAGACTGAGAGATGATTCGCGTAGTATGTTGCCATAGCGACGACTCGTGTGTATCTGTTTCTTGCATTGGGGACAGGATTTCAACTATTTAAAAAAGACAAAACAAAAATTCAATGTTAGTGTTCTTAATAGACGCTGATACCAATTGATTCATGAAGCATATCACTGCATTAGTTCCTTCACAGGGCGCAAAAGGATATTATATCACACGACGTCGATAAATGTATTTGTCGCTTGATTGGCCAAGTTTTGTAAGGGATGTAGTCGTTTACCGTATAATGATGTTCGTTTCTCTATAGGATGTTTCTCTATAGGATGGTGGAAGGTGTTCGTTTACATGTAGTAAATAATATTGCAATCTAGAATGTTTATTATGTTTGAATAAAAAGAAATATTGAAAAGAAAAGAAAATGAGAAAAGAAAATATGGCTTCGCCAGGACAATCCGGGAATCCAAGCCGAAGCCTCTGGATTACTAGATCGATGATCTAATATTTGAGTTACAAGGATGGTGGTTCTTCCAAAAAAACATGTTCAATGCTTGTGGCGGTAAGACGCTATTTAAACCTGACACAACCCCGAACACAATTAATCAACTTAGGAAATGTGCAGGGGATCTTGCAATGTGATGAAGTTGTTTTCTCTATTTTTATAGAGGGTTTCTAAGAATAACCGCCAGCTTTGTGGCTCAATTTTTAGAACATCAACCGAGCAATCTGGAAATATCGGGTTCGATTAAAGTACAATTTTCAATTGTTTTCAGGTTTTTCTGGTAATTTTCTTCTGTTTGAATTTGATGTGTATTATTTTAAAAATTCAAGAAAAGTAATATTACCGAGAGTTTTGTGAAGGTCCCCTTGGATGATGCGTCCTGGTGAAGCTCCATCAGTCTGTCCAGACCGCTGACTTCGAAGAAGTGACCACAATCCTCGAGTTGAATGTACCTGTAATCAAATGAAACCCACAAGAAACATTACAAATATGTATTTTTAAATACAAATATGCAACAGCTACATGAACAAATCCTTACCCAACATCTAATAAGTTCATCAGCCGCGGAATTTCTAAAATATCAACCATGATGAGTTGTGTGGAAAGCTTAGCCCGTTTAAGGAACATTTAGTTACAGGAAAAAGAAGTCAAGTAGTTCTAAAAAGTTATCATTACAAGTAAATAGAAGTTCAATGATGCTTGCATGGCAGAAAAAAACCATAATCATAAACGACTTCGTTACAGGGCTGGTGTCATTAAAACAATCAGCCGTTTACGCAAAAAGGGGCGCGCTCCAGACACCTGAAAGTCTCGACAATTTTTTTATTTAAAAAAGGGGGAATGTAATGTTTGGTTCAAATAATTATTCGGTAGAGAGCTCATCAAAAAACAATTTTTAAGTATTTTCAAAAATATGTTCAACATTTTATTGCAATCTGATATTTTCATTAATGTTTCAGCCGTTTATGAACATTTTTTTTCTCAAAGTTTATTCTGAGTTTTAAAATGTGTACTTTTTTCAAATACAATTCTCAGTTCTTTTCATAACCTTAGGCAAAAAATATTTATCGAAGCTCCTCTAAACCAAAATGCACTGTCCCTTTAGAAGTATATCGTGAGTCTTGTTTAGTATTTTTTTTGCTTCTCTAGTCGCGATTGCGTAAAAATAATCATAGCATGATAATTGTAGATGTTAGAGGCAGTTGATCAAATTAACTTACCTTGATGTTTGGGGATCTTCTCCCTCGAAGAATCGCGACTGTTGCAGCTCTTCCTTGTCACATATGCGGCATTTTCTCGGGCAGATTTCACCACAGAGTCCAATGCAAGGGTGGCCACACTTTCGCGTCTTCGGACAGGGTTTGTTGCATGGAGGTCGGTTGCACGGCTCGCAGCACAGGTTGGTGCACTCGTGGTGACCACATTTCCAGCTGCATCGCTTCATGCACACGTCACATGTATTGCCGCACGAATCCTTGCACTGGGTGTGGCGGCAACGTCGGTTGCACTTATTGCGACAGAGAGAACACGGTATTCCACAGTTCTGAGGGCATCTGTGCCCACAGACCAGTTCCTTGTTGCATATCTCAGCGCAGCGTACATGGACCCCACAGCGACACTGCCCGCACGTACCCACGCACTCGTGTCCGCATTCCAGTTTAGCTGTGCACTTGACGTAGCACGATCCGGGTTCATCACAGCAGCGAACAGTCACTTCATGTTTGCATGGCCAGTCACTTCTAGTTATCGACTCCGTGCATTCCTTGCTACATGTTGTTCCGCAGATTTCTTGGCAGACGTGACCACACTGGAGTTTAAGCTTACATCTTTCGACACAAACAGCATCGTCCACTTCCGCTGAACATGCCATGATCTGGGTGTGACCACAATACAGCGTTTTCTTGACCTGCTCAACGCATTTGCTTTTCTTGAAGCACTTTTCTGTCAGTATGTGCCCGCACTCCAGTCGTTTATCAGTCACGATTTTGCATTTCACAGCAGTTTCGTCGATGTGGCAGAAAAGGGTATGCTTGTGCTTACAAGGCAATTCTTTCACAACCTCTACGTGGCATTTGACTTCTGACGAATTTGTACAACACTCCATCTGAGCGGTATGGTGACAAGAAAGTTCTCGTTCAACTTTTTCATAGCAGCGGCCTCTTTCCCGGCATTTCTCCGTCTTTGTGTGGCCACATTCAAGAGGCCTTTCAACCATGATTTCACATTCCTTGTCAAGACCTTCTGGACTCACATGACACATAAGAAACCGTTTGTGGTTGCACTGAAGTGTTTTCTCTACCATTTCAGTGCACTCGATAGACATCACGCTTGTGGAGCACTTCGCCAGACACGTGTGACCACACGGCAACACCTTTTCAACCAGCACCGAGCATGTGGCTGGACAAGGATCGGAGCATTTCTTGGGGCATTTGTGCATTTCAGTACATATCAGCTCCATGCAAGGAGCCTTACACTTATAATCCGTATGCTCCCGATCAATTGGGTGACATTTCAACCGACAAACATGGCCACAGTCTAGTCGAGCATCACATGCTTTGTTGCATCCTCCTTCGGGAACCTTGGTGAAATCTTCCGATACCTTCACTTCGTTCTTTTGGTCATTGTGGTTGACACACTCAAGAACGAGCGATTTTCCGATGAGTTCATGGGATGCAAGATCATTTACAATCCCTTTCCACATGTCGCTCTTTTTGGCAAAGAGTGTGAAGTTTCCGATACAATACAGACCCTTCTTTGCCCTCGACAACGCAACGCAAACTCGGTTCGAGGTCCCCAAGAAACCAATCTGTCCACCATCGTTACTCCTGACGAAAGAAAGAAGGATGATGTCATTCTCTTCCCCTTGGTAGTTATCGACAGAAGCAACTCTAACACCTCGGAAGATGTCTCGTTTCATCATCTGTTTGAATTGCAGCAATTGACCAGTGTATGCTGTCAGGATGGTAATTTGATTTTGACTGTATCCTTGTTGAAGTAGGTAGTTGCAAAGACCAATCATTAACTTCACTTCGTGCAGGTTGAAATGGCTTTGCGTATCTTCCATGGCATCTTCTGGTTCTTTGTGGTCAATGAAGAATATATCCTTCTCCATACCTTGTACGCTACCATACGCCGTAACTGATTCGTGGTCGTGAAGGTTGTCGTAGAAGTGTCTCTTCATAATATCAGACAGTTCAACTCTCATGCGATGCTGAAGTTCCAGTTGGACGTATGGGAATCCGTTGTTGATTAGTCTCTCAAACAAAGACACATCAAGGTGATACTTCCTGGCGAGCATGTAGACGTTTGGCTTTGGTCGAAGTTGCTGATGGTCACCTATGAGAATGAGTTGCTGACACGAGGCACTCAGTGACGTGACTATGTGAGCTTCGAGTACTTCGGCCGCCTCTTCTACGATGACGATCTTTGGTTTGACTCTCTGGAGAACGTGTTGGTGATTAGCGGCTCCTGTCGTGGTCATACCTATGATGGTTGCTTCTTTGAGAATCTGATATTTCTCCACAGACCTTGCTTCCTCTAGCTGGGAGCATAGCTGTTTGAATGCCGTCTCATGATGTTCAAGCTGTTTTTCTTGGTAGGCAACGTAGTTCTTTAGCCACACATGATAAAGCGCCCATCGTTCATTCGATCGCAGTCGCCAGACATCGGAGATATTTGCCAACGTGCGATTATCGATTTGATCAGTACCTTGCATCTTTTTCTGTAGGAACCGTTTCAGTTTGCGTACATTCGGCGTTTTCAACTCGTCAATGTCAAACCCTAGAAAGATGTAGTCCTCGCCAATGTCTACCGTCTCCTCTTCATAATCTTCATCAATCATTCTCTCGGATTCTATCATCGCCCTCTCGTTTTCTACATCTACTACGGCAGGGCCGGTATTGTCCTGTTTTGGCTCTTCCCCGCCACTGGTTTTGCCAGCTTCATCACTGACTGCTTCTACCTTTGCCTCTCTCGTGGCAGCTGCTTGAGCTTGGACTGTTTGATTTTCATCCCAATCGTCATCGGTCTGACACTCACAGAGTAACCACTCGACAAGCCAAGACTGTACTGGTTTGAGATTCCAAAGCCGCAAGAGACTGTTGTATTGATCCCAAGTCATGAAATGTCCAAGTTCATACTCATTGATGATTCCATTCTTCGCCCCGTGTAGTCTTGCCTGCGTTCTCTCGACAAAGATCTTGGCAGTGTCCACTTCTTTCTTGACGTGGCGAACTCTTCTCTTGATGACTTCCCCATCATCTCTATTTCCTCTTCGAACAAGGCGATTAAGATTGTATGGTTCCAATTCGGCACTCTTACTCCGACTTCCTACTCGAACAATGCCTGACCTGTGAAATTTAAGAATGCCTTCCAGGAACTGATCAAGGGCGTGATTGGTGAAGCATACCAAGAGAATCGGTCCTGGGTCTTTGCTGTACCAAAGCGCCATATTTCTCAGAAGAATCTGCACTATCTTCAGCCCAATATACGTCTTTCCTGTTCCAGGTGGTCCTTGGATGATCGACATTTCCTTGGTAAGAGCCGTTTTGACAGCTTCCAATTGCGACTCGTCCAGCTGCACCATGGTTCCAGATGGCCAGGTTGATTCATCTAGTACGGTCACGTGTCTGAGTTGCGATTCCTGACTGTATTCAGGTGTCATGATGGGTGAAATATCCATGGTTGCTGGTCTTGCTTCCAGTTCGTCTTCAACAAAAAGGTCGTCGAAAAGAAAATGTCTTCGAACATTGACCCTTGATGCTGGCATGGCTGGGGGATCAAGGATATATGATGGTGCTTCTACATCCTTACATAGGTTCAGAGTGTACCGTGACAGTGGCAGCGAAGCGGTCGACATTCGTTGTAGTCCCAGAAGGACGGGTCGATATGCCTCGAAGAACACTGTTGACTCTGCCATCACAAATGTTTGGTTCTGCAGACACGACGCATCATCGTGATCAACTAGTGAAATAGTGATGCAGCCCTTCTCTAGGTTTTCCGCGTCCCGCTTAGCCACAGTTGCGAACAAATACGTCTTGAAGTCGTCGGACGATAACATCAGCAGAGATCCGAACATGAGTCGTTTCGAAATTTGCCACCGTACATGTTTGAGCTTCTTGAATGACACGCAGTATG
>JBAMJV010014361.1:0-5000 GCA_037951105.1 Echinarachnius parma
ATGACACCACAACAGCCAATAATACAACGTGACTACTATACCAGGGGTTTGTTTCAAGAAAGTGTCTTTAAAGGGGACCACCAGGCAAAGAACAACACATAATTATATGTTTTGGTACCGTTTTGTGATATCAAATAGATAACCAACATTTTACAAAGGGTTGTGTAATTCATAAACAATGCAATTAATTACCACCACTTACGGAACCATTATTATTTCATGGTTCTGTACGCACCAAACATTTGCGAGTGCGCCAATGCGTTTCACGAGTACTTTTGGAGACAATAGTATCCCTGACGATTCGTACGCTCTGGACAAAGGTAGTCTTCCTACATGCAGACCCATGAACGCATGCTTTAGAATGGTGATGCGTTTCCAATTTTTTTTTTTTTTCTGGAAACATATTTTTGTGCACTTGTTGATGGAATGGAATACTAGAGATGTTACCTTTCTTTAATAAGAATATTATGTTTGGGTGGTGGTACCCTTTAATCCTAGGTGTATAGTAACAACCGTCCAACAAGAAGGAAAATATGAGCACTGTAAACGGGTGATCTCTATAGGGAGGTCCCATAACATTGTTTTTCTCAGCAGAGGATCATTTTCGTCAGCCAATATAGGCTGATACAATCAGGTGGATGCTACATTTGTACGAGAGGCCTATCGCTGACATACTAGCCTAGGATCCAAGGTTTTCAGTTCTTATTTCTTTCCTCTCTGATATAACTTTTTTTTACGGATTTGGTTTAGGGAAATTCGGGCGGATTTCTGGTACTTCCTGCAAATACAAGTTCAACAGGGAAACACAAGCTCCACACTAAGGTATAAAGTGAATGCATGTTACTTGCAGATAATACGATGTACGCCTCTCTAGAGATTATAATATCACTATATTTTTCTAGGAATCCTTAGTCAGGGGCAGGATGTCTTGAGCTTATGACACAAAACATAATAGGGAGTACTACAACTTAAGAATGGATGCCGTTTTGCGATACACTATCTCTCTTCCGGAGGTCTGTTAAACCTGACCCAACGGAGGAAGTCCATACATGTATAGGGTGGCATTATGGATATGAACCCTCAACTAACAGGCCGTTTCGTCCCACTTGTTGTTCATATTGATCAGCATAAATCAGCAACCTTAATATGATGTACCGTGATCAGTGGGGTAACACTGGGGGGGGGGGGGGGGGGGGGGAGGGGCACGTGTTAATTAAAAAAAATTCCAAACATAATGGGAAACTCTTTTATAAAGGATATTATTTATATCCTAAATAAAACAAATTAGAATGTGCATTAATACAACACCCCCCCACCCCCCCCCCCCCCCCCAATTGATCCGGCAACTCTACACCCCTGATCATGATAATACTCTAATTACACAATGGTGTAGCCATCTTTGATTGTGGTATTTCCAGGCGGTACACTTTATCCTGCCACCGGTATTTCCCAAACTAAACCTGGATGTCTTCATATTCACTTTTACAAGGTTTACATTTTGTAGGTCACTCAAGGGGGAATAAATTAAAATGTATTTCTCCTAGTTTGTCCTGGTTTTCATGCTCGCCTGCATGAAAATAACACTCAACAATTTGTTTTGCAATTTAAATTTGTGTAATTGCTAGGGCTAAATTGCCCTGAGCTGTCATGTACAATTAAATGTTCAGGATTGGTCAGGAAAATACTTGGTCTGGGGTTTTATAAATCTATTTCAATACGAAAAAACAACACTTTATTTTTGGTGCTAGGACAAAATCTAGAAAATTGGTCTTGAAGATAATTAAGTGTAGTTATTCAGTATTTAATACAATTATTTTGTTTATATTATTTGTTTTAAGTACTGGTTATTCATCAAACATGTTTGACATGTTTTCCGCTGCAATATGACTTATTAAAGTGAACATTTTATTGTTAGGGTAGAAAAACTTACTTAACAATTCCTGTACAAGTTGAATTTCTTGATTCAATTTGCCAGCATCATCACAAATATGTCGCAAACATCTATATCGATCCCGATTGAATTGAATTAAGAATTGGTATATACATGTATATATTGGTATCTGTTGATTAAAAAAATAATGAAGCATAGAAATAAGTTATTCTTGAGTTGATAAAGATAATAGCTCACAAGTTGTTTTAAAAACTTTTATTTCCATTATATACTATTGGTCTTTTGGAAATGTTTACAATCTCTAAATGGGATTTCACAGACTAACAGAGACTGTCAAATCATAGAAGTATATACCACTCCCTCATTTCTCTTACCAATTTCAGCATTCAGCCCCGCCACTTCGGCCGTCACTCCTCCGGACCATCCCACCAGCAGTACCCCCAGCCCCACCAGGGCCCAGCCCGCTCGTCTCCACGGCTCGATCGCCAACATAATGATCAACAGCAAAATACCGCAAAATACCTAACTTCGTAATAAACTCTTCCACACCCGTCAAAAGTATCGATCCTCTTCGTGACAGTATCTCAACACAAAGTCCCGCTCCTCCAAAATGTTGTCTAAAAGTTCCGGATAATAAAGAAGCTCTCCCTTTACTTTTAAGATACCAACCAAACAAGGCGAAAATCAGAAAAGTTTGTAATCGTAGCTCCAAGTGCGCGACTGATCGCGACAGGTGCATGCAGTGTACATGTACCTGGTATACGGTCGGTGTACTTCCCAATTCCGTGCATGCAATTCGCAAGGGGGGGCTGAGTCGCACCTATCTACTACCAGCGCTAGCGGACTTGGTACAAAAGTTATGCGGCGACCACAGGGATGGCTTCCATAGGCTGATCCTCTCCTTTGCGTCATGCACTTTACCGTACCGGATGACGTCATGTACGATTCGGAACGTCTTTTTAGATAACTTCGAGAGAACTTTATTATTACTGGAGCTGGCGCTGTTCGAGTTCTGAGTTCAGAGCCGTAATGGCTCTCTCTGAGTTGAGCAAAGTGCTCATAGTTTTTATCAGACCGATTTTGGTGGGGGAGGGGGGGGGGGGCTTATAATAAATAAATCATTCTAAATTCGGTGCAGATTACTCTGGGCCTGCCCTCTCATGGAGATCGCCCCCACCCATCATTCCACGGGTGTACGTACGGTGAATAACATGATAACAAAATATAAGTAAACACATTGACAGCGCAGGGAATGAGATGGAAAGGCAGTTTTCGAAAACAAAAGGAAAGTGATTTTTTTTTTTATAAAATGAAAAAAGGAAGAATGAAAAATAAGAGAAAGAAGAAGTAAAGAGGTAGATAAATGATAATACAATTTTGTTTTAATTAGTGGAGGACTTGAAGTAATCAATATATATATTTGTTTAATACTTAGGGCAATGCAACTCAAGAATAGAGTTTATCCTACTTGATATATCGTAATATGCCTTTTTATTATATATAACATAACTCCGACTAAGATTTCTGCTTTGGGAGAAATATGTGAAAACTCTATCGGGCTTACCACTATAATTCATGCGAACTCTGGAGGCCGCCATTATTAGGTGTGTGCGGACTTATGGTCAGTAATATGCACTAATGCATTTCAAAAGGACCTATTGTTACCATTGTCTGAATACTTGTAGATGCTTTGACGAGTCTGTAAATCAGTGAAAAGCTTTTTGTTCGGCCCGTAGCGCACTCGTCATAGTTTGCAAAGCATGTCGGGCAATTACAAGAACATTGCCGCTCCCATCACCTTTTGCCGCCGTAAGAATTAGTAAAATGTGGGTATGTTCACGTAAGGATTTCATGGGATCCAGGGGGCCAAAATTGCCAAGTTATGTATCAAATAAAATGTCTGTTCACCCTCTAAACGATAATAATAGCGGAAGCCATAGTTTCATTGCCCTTTAAGCTCTTTTGTGATGTGCCTGTTAAATTTCTATTTGTTTGATAGATGTATTTAAAAAAGTTGTTTAATCAAATACATCAATTGATGTTTCTACAATAAGGTATATGAACCTTTTACCAGAAAATAATGTTCTGGAAAGTCTCAAAATATGTAATCACAGTGTTATAACATTCATGGAAACTACTTGTTATTTGATTTGTAACAATGTTATATTTTGTAAACCACAGATGAGCCAGTGACCAAGAGTTCAAAGAAAGGTCACACATGTTTACATTCAATGAATTAGGTCATACTAAGATCATAATGTCATTGGGCGTAATGATTATATTTTCAGATATTGTGTAGCAGTAGTTTGTTTATTATTGCAATTAAGAACTATTCATAAACTTGAGGATAAAAAGGCTAAATAATCATGGGCTCGCTATTTTATAAACACGAAGGAAGGACGCTATTCAAAATGTATATTGGGGGTCACTTCTCATAAGGGTCGCTATTCATAATACGATATCAGGGTCGCTATTCAAAATCTTAGAAGGAGTCACTTTTCATAAAACTATGATATTCATAAAGTTAACAGGATCGTTATTCATGAAGGTCGCTATTCATAAAATATAGTGATAAAAGGGTCGCTATATATGCATAAAACGATAACAATTTCGCTATCATTTACCGATTCTAACTAAAATGATAAATTAACTTTGTCCTTTTCTCCAGTTCGCTCTTTTTTTTTTCTGTCTCTCCCTCCCCCTTGCCTGTCGTTACTTCGATTCATTTGCCCCCCCCCCCCCCGTTTTACCTGCTTACCAAAATTAATATTTGAAATTTGAATAACGAACCCTGTATTGAATGTGTATGAATGAATAGTGACCGTCTTCTTACATTTTGATTAGCGGCCCTCTTCTTATAATCATTAGCGACCCTTTCTTATATTATGAATAGCGACCCCTTGAATGAATAGCGACCCTTATGACCCTCGATGCGAATTGTGAATAGTGACCCTTGTGGCAAGTTGACCCTTATATATAATATGCCTAGCGGTCCTTGTGCACAGCAAGCGGCACCTCTACGAATTCGACTATAACTTGGACTCAATCGTATGACAACGATTATCATGCGTGTAGAAAGAGATTTTAAAGGGGTAGTACAGTTTTGGTA
>JBAMJV010014361.1:7500-13892 GCA_037951105.1 Echinarachnius parma
CAAATATTACAAAGCAGCGCATAATCGATATAATAGACAATACATTTAACAAATGATACCAATGATCGCACTATTAATGTGAATATTATCTGCCAAATATAAAGATAACAAGTTGGGTAAAAGTTCATACAAAAACATAACAAAACAAATTGCCAAACATTGAACTGGTCGACTGCATTATATTTACATTAAGATGGACCATTTACATAATTTACTTCAATGCGCCAATTTAATTTGTAAATAGCTCTCTTAATGAAGTAGACAAAACACTATTATGATAAGAATTGTAAAAAAAGAATTAGAAGTATTCACATTTCAACTCATGATACCTATCTGCCTGAAACACAGGGTATTTGATAATTATGGAAATTTAATTAAATGCGTTTAGTGCGTTTGTAGTATAACGCGTCAAACAAAGTAGGCAAACGCTTGAAGGTGAAGGAATACAATGATAGACAAATTAATTTACGCAAATTTACGTTTACTAGTATACGAGTCAACGTGATTACAAAAATGCAATCTGTTGAGGGCGGTATATATACTTTTTTCCCCACAAAGTTGTATTTTGTCAACTGCATAATTATTGTCCACGCATAAACTCATTCAAATGACGAATATTATAATATTAATGGGAAAATTCAAATATTTACATTATACACATATTTATTAAAGGGATATTTGAGTTTTAGTATTGAGGGTACTTAACACTTTGTGCGCTTCGTTCGACTTTAGTCACAAACAGCGGCGCGCTTCGTTCGACTTTAGTCACAAACAGCGGCGCGCTTCGTTCGACGTCACAGACAACGATGCGTGCGGCACGCGCGCGCATACAATATACGATGCGTGCGGTGCGCGCGCGCGTGCGCGCCTAAAATAATCTGGCGACAGGGGGATTCTACTGCACAGCGCACGAAAAACTGAGTGTCAAATTTTAAAAAGCATACCATTTTAATGACAGAATAAACTCAATTTTATCAAAATCGGTTCAGAAACCGCTGAAATATTAATAAGTATATCAGATCGGAATGAAATTTGTTTGATCCCACATTCATTTTATGATTTACGAACAAAATATATAAAATGCTTACACTTTTTAGAAATTTACAAACAACTTTTTTTTAAATGTTATTGATGAGCTCTCTATTTAATCATAGTTTTAACAAAATTTTACATGCACAACTTTTCATTAAAAATGGTTGAAACCCATGCGCCCGCTTGTGTTTTAACAGCTCTTTCTGTATGATAACATGCTTTTTACTTAGTCTTTTGCAATTTTGTTTACCTTTCGGGCATGGTGGAGTTATTATATAACTATTAGCTTGAAATGTTATGGTGCAGGTTTTGGTTACTAAAATTCAATTTGACCAAAACTGTACTATCCCTTTAAACAAACAAAACGCAATGAAAATATTTACATTGGGTGGATCAAACTTCTTCTTACTTCATATCATGCATTATTCTCCCTTACGCTTAGACATTGGAATTGTATGTCTCTTATAAATATTAGTAGAAAGTAGAAACCTCGCTGATCGGATGGCAAGGCATGAGTTAGTCAGCAAAATCGAACTCGATATGGGTTCTTCTTTAAAATCATGACGTCATACTATCCACCCCCATTTCTGAAGTGGTGATCCTAAGTTAACTACCAATGGAAAATAATGACTGTTTGTTTGGTCTTGGCTTTAGTATACATGCTTCAGACCAAAAGGGTAGGGGAATATAGTTCATCCGGACGGGATCCCTTTGAAACTAGACAATCGATATATTTATGCATGATTTCACTGCAAACAGAACAATAATTTATAGTTATCTTACTTATCGCTTTGATCTATAACTTTCCTTGTCCTTTTAAGGCTACCATGATTTATGTAGACTTTGGCATACAAATGTAATGTAATGCAATACACCTGGTATGGTCTCTCTGAAATCCTATTATATGCTGAAAGTACCGATACAGGACAAGGTAAAACATCAATTGTTTTCTCTACGAAAGAGATAAATCCTCTCTGAGTTATACGGAGAAACTTTTCTTGAAGATAAGACATTCCGTATGGTTAGAGACAATGATCTGTCCTGATGATGTCATAACAGGTTGACTATGGTATAAAACGTTTGGAACTGGAATCCTTCCTAGTGGTACATCAAAGCTGACTACTTCTACCCTCTCCTGGAGACGCTCGCCGGACAACTGATCAATCACAGGCTGCTTACGTCCCTCATCCCAGTGCACCACGTACAGGTCATCTGTCAGGGGATCGATGCAGCAATTGTAGACCTTCTCACTGTGTGTGATTTCTCTCTGTGCACCCTGCCTGTCGATGATGAGAAGCCTGTTACTGCATGGGGAGGGATGCACGATGACGTCGCCCGTAGACATGACACCGCGCAGCCTCATATCCTCTTTACATGAGATCGTATTCACGATTGACCCGTCTCTTGGGTTTACAACGTATATGTACCGCTGATTGTACTCAGCAGTTATGATCATCCCATCTCGGTCAACAGCTACATACACCCATGTGCGATCACTTGATGTTTTTCTTGGTATCGTGATGTTTCTAATCAGCTGCCAGTTAATATCGTACAGACTGATGCATCCAGTCAAGCTGTCACCAGTACAATTTTTTTTGAATTGACCACATACTACCGTGTCCTCGGGTCCTCGTCCAGCTGAGCGCAGCTGGATACACTCGATGTCTTACCACTCGTGATCACTCTCTTGGATGTCTTGTTCCTTACGTTAGAGCAGTACATTCGGTGCTTATCTTTCTCCATACCCGATATGATAACTTCATCATTATTCAAACACCCAATGATACGAGGGTCCTTTATGTCACTCGGTATCTCCTTTTTCCAGCTAAGCTCCCATGTCCCTTCAAAGCCTCCTATTCTCCCATTGTATTTCTCATTCCCCACACCCTCGATGAACCGCACACTTTTTACTGCGCGTTTGATGTTATCGACCACGTTCTCGTCGGCCGTCTTCCCAAGAGTGTCCGTGAGTGATGTGACTAGGTCCTGTGCGCCTTCGAGAAGCTTCTTGTCATCCTCAAGGAGGATTTCCATTCTCTCAGCTGCTTCATCCATGGCTTGTATCACATCCCTGGCATCGTGCTGTAACCCCGCCATCTTCGTTTGAATCTTGCCAGTTATAGCTGTAACGTCATCAAGCAACTCGCGTCGACTGCTCTCGATTGGCTGCCGATGTTTCTCCGCATCCTCGAGACATTTGTCCAGCCGAGCCTTTCTCTTGTCATTAATCTTCATTATCTCTGCATCGGCCTCCTGGTTGATTTCAAGTATTTTTTTTCTGTTCCTTTGTGGTAATCCTCGAGATTTCGTCATCGATTACCGAGTTTACGCGTTCTTTTACTGACTGCAGTTCTTCTTTTGCCTTAACAGTACACATATCGAGTCGCTCTCCGAATTTCTTCCAGGATGAAACTTTGTCCTTTGATGTCTCCTGCAAGTTGATGAGATCACATTTCTTGACTGCAATTGCATCCTCAACATCCTGTACCTTACATAACGGACTTGGATGGTTTATCTTTGCGCAAAGATGGCACACAGCAATATCGTGATCCTTGCAGTGAAGTCTGACCGGCTTGTTATGCTTCTTACAGAACAGACCAAGTTCATTCTTCCTCGCTTTCCTGTGGCAGTCGGTCTTGGTGGCGCAATGCTCACAGAGATTCCTCTTCTCCTCCACGTAGTATGCCACCCCGCTTGCCGCGTGACACCCCAGTCCCTCACACCTGTCTTCATCCTCCCTGAACCCAGTCGCCATTGTGATAGAAGATTCCGAGCGTTCCTGTAAAAACTACGAAACAAAAACACGATTACCATCTCAATTATCTTGCAAGGATCAGATTGAAGAACAACAAGTGTTTTCATGTTTATGGTACTGCTTGCTGTAATTAATTATAATCTATTTATATTTTTAGTGAAACAAACAAAGCAATAACTAATATTACACTTTTCTTCCAAACACAGTCTGAGTCTGTTTCGATTTTCTTCAAACCGGATTACATTTATTATACCATTGTGTTTGGTATTTGGTAATATATATACGAGTTATACAGGTATTTTCTCTGATATTTTCTAATGGAAATGTGAAAACTCAAGCCATCCTACCTTTGGATTTCGCAGTAAACAGAAATTAATGAAGAAAACCTCCGATCCAGAGAAGTATCGCGGATTTATACACCCGTTTTCTTTGACTGAATTAACAAACTTATATCAGAGTAATTCGATGAGTGGTAATGACAGGTAATTGCGAATATCGTACGACAAGAACTGCACGGGCGACCCGACCAGTCACCCGTAGTAATGGCAGCTTTGAACAATGAGAGCAAAAAGCGAAGCTATTTAAACTTTGTGTGTGTGTGTGTGTGTGTGTGTGTGTGTGTGTGTGTGTGTGCGTGTGTGCGTGTGTGTGTGCGTGTGTGCGTGTGTGCGTGTGTGCGTGTGTGCGTGTGTGCGTGTGTGCGTGTGTGCGTGTGTGCGTGTGTGCGTGTGTGCGTGTGTGCGTGTGTGCGTGTGTGCGTGTGTGCGTGTGTGTGTGTGTGTGTGTTCACCCCGGCATTATTGTGGGGTCTCGTGTGGGTACAATTATATACTTGTGGGGTATTTTTTCCTTGTGGGGAATAAATCATGGACCCCACTAAGGAATAGCCTTAAATCGGCGTATTTAGCTTCAGAGAGTTATGTGACAACCTGGTCAACGTTCACACACACACATAGCATATCGGACACCAGCTGTTTTCCAGGTGGCTTTCAGATGCATCGAACACCAGGTCTCCCTAGGGCCCCCCTAGGGCCCTGTGTGCGCGAACGTTCGAGTTAAGCCACGCCCAGTTAGTTACGAGTCGTATCGCTAAACATGATTAAGCGAGAAATCCTTGTTCACACACAAATTAGGCGTGATTCTATAGTCAGCTCTCGTACGAAACGGGGATAAAACCAGCGTATCGCTAGTCATCTCTAGCGATACGTCGTTTCGTTAGTAAGCGTTCAGACACACGAATTTTTAATGGGAAGCTGATTCTATAGTCAGCTGCTGATTATTTAGTCATGATTAAAGGAGGGGCGCAATCCCGGCTTTGATTCAGCTTTATAGCTTTGAATATGTGCCTTTATTGATATACCACATTCTTTTTTTTTTTTAATCCTTAAGTTGGGCAAAAAAGGAAAATTTCATGCACATTTTTGGCTCTTTTTCGCGTCGGCGTTCCATACTCCTAAAAAAGTAATGTTAGCGGAGCGATGAGCTCATGAGTCATGACGTCACCTGCAGGCAATGACACGGAAGAGCGAGAATTGTTTACAACGTGGTTCAATGCAAACACTTTGACTTGCTAGTAATACAAACTTGTATTTGCTTGAAAATTGAGGATTAACTGAAATTGCCTCAGGAATGAATTTTAGCAAGATGCAGCAACACATCTAAGGAAAGTATAAGCCTGCACCGTTTTCTATAAGGATCCACGTATGAGGCGGATTTAGAACTCAAAGGTTAAATTAACGAGGGCCGACTGGGAAGGACCTAGCGAGTGTGTGCAGGTCTGCCAGAGTTTCGGGGGGCCGCGCGGCAAGACAGGTTATGCTCTCGCGTGCTAGCTGCCGCGCCAACTACCTATGTATTACAAGTTCTGAAAAGTAACGAAAATGCAAGATTATTACGATCGCACCTATTCTAGACTATTTCTTAATTTACTTACATGTTTGCATGGCTTTTCAAACAAATACAAGAACGATTACCTTAGATGGACAAATCTATCACTTTCGTGGCCTCTTTGACAATGTTTATTGTTTTTTTTCTCTGTCGGCATTAGATGTCGTAATGCCGACAGAGAAAAAAACAATAAATGAACTGAACTTAGCGCTCTTTTGTAGTTTTGTTGTTAATTTGCAAACGGCGTAGACTACGTGTATGATATCGATGCCCAGAAATTGATTGACTATGTTCAACCTCCCGCACGCTCGCCAACGACTTGAGTTTTGGATTTGTTTACTTCGGGGAAAAGTAATATTTTGCTCAAAACTGAGGTAATTCTGAATGTTCTGTAAATATATTTCCGTAAATATTGTTAAATAGATCCATCAAAGCAATGATGCTTGTCATTTTATTGCCGCATAAAAAGATGAATTTGAGTGCGAAACACCGCATTTTTGTACACCATGTTTTGAGACGTGATCGGATGAAGCCGCCACTTATTATGGTTAGGCTAGGCCTGGGCTAGCCGCAGCGCTCGTGCGTGCTGATGGCCGGAAGACCTGTCTGCGAGGGGGCTGGGTATACGATTGCTATAATCATATCGGAGACTTCCTCGAAGCGATTTTAGAGTGAGTATGCGCCTTTATTTGGCAATTATATTTGTTGTATTTGTGGA
>JBAMJV010014362.1:0-52913 GCA_037951105.1 Echinarachnius parma
GTTAAGGCCCTACCGATAAGGCCTTCAAATTGATATATAGCATAAACAGTTCATTTCTCAAATACAACTCTTTAGCATGGAATTATTCACGCACACATTTGGGCAAAAATTAACAAAACCTTATTATAACAAGCACCTCAGGCACAATTGGATTGAATACCTTATGTCGGGTATCTTGTGTCTGGGCTTAAAAATAATAAAATACAAAGATCCTTGACGTGTAAAATTATCATCGCTGTATCCGGTACCTCTTGTTAGGAGGTTCCACTGTATCAACAAAGATAAGTTTTGTTGCGGGAAGTAACAATGACCGAATAGAGCTCATAGCAACAATCTGTTATCTTTTTCAAATTCAATCAAAATAAATTTGATAATATATCTTTCATGTCTTCCCTATTACATGTGATAAAGGTAATTATGATTTAATGAAAAAGGATGTTTTTAATTTGTAGTTCAAATCAGTGGGCAGTACGGTACCTCGTTATAAGCGAGCTAAACGGGGTTTCCCTGTATGACATAAATTTATCATTTTTTAAAACTCAAACAAACCATTGTTTTTCTCAGATAAAATACTAATAAATAATATAATTCAGAATAATTGTACAAGGTTATTGATATAATGTATGATTGAAGTTGCTAATAACACCCATGAAGAAATGTGAGTGTGTATCACTATGCCAATTGTCCTTTTAACCCTCCTTTTGCTTGGATTCACAGAGGCTTCCCCTATTATGTGCAGGGTATTGAAGGGTCGGCCAATTCAATTGTATTTTTCATAGATCAGGATCAACCAAATGGCTAGGTGGACAATGTATGAGACACAATTATGCACAATGATCTGATATTTATTCTTTGTGTAATGTAGCTTTGTTTATTTTATAGTGATTTACTTTTGTAAATTTTGTTGTTCCAATTCATTCAAATTCGAATGTAACAATTGCTATATTGTATTGTTTATACTATGTATGTTTTGATGTTCAATGTACACTGATCCTTTCAGCACTGCTGCTGATCAGTTTGAAATGTATACCAAAATAAATAAATAAATAAATAAATTCACAGAGACACTACATGATCTGCACACATCCAAAAGTTGAATCAATCACCCAGTATTTCATTTTTTGTAACAGTTGCTTCTGCATTTATTGAAAAATTAAATACAAAGTATCCAAATAACAATAATTGCATATTGTTATATAATTGATTTTCATAAAATGTGAAAATGCTGTGTAAATACACAAGTTATTCAACCATTTGCATTGCTTCAAATTTCAGGAATGTAAATCCTACTTCAAAAAATTACAATTTACCAGCATACACAAACAGGCGATTTTGATAGTTTGAAATGTAAAAAATGCACACATAGTACCAGGTAAAGGGGGGAAAACGGCTAGAAGCATGAAAATGTACAGTCAAACCTGTGTACCATGACTGCCAATCAAAGTGGCCACTGTAGAAAGGTGATCACTATAGACAGGTTCCATTACATTCCTTTTCTCTGCAAGGGATCATGTTTGGTGGCCATTATAGGCAGGTTTGCTGCTATAAAAAGGTGGCTGCTATAACAGGTTTGACTGTACTTGAATGTAAATGTGGGCTCTGTGTAGTGATGTATCCGCAGAGTATGTGTGAGTGTGGGTGTGTGTGTGTGTGTGCGCATGTTAGATACTAACACAAAACAGACTTGTAGTTATTTGCAACTGGTTGACATAAAAGATAAATAATGTGCTCACACTGTCTGAAAATCTATACTCTTTCATTCACTGTGTTATTAAAAAATAAGGAGTACATGGGGAGCAACCTCTACATGCAGTGATGTTGCCTGGGGGCGCATCCCCCCTAATAATTTGCCATAAAAATACAAAACATCACATGAATAGATTGGGGGTATGACAGGGTGAAGGGTGGGGGATATCTCTCCTTTGCATAACTAGCATACTTCTAAAGATATACATACAAATAATCTACCCACATACCCTCCCCAAATGTCGCCTATATATAGACATGCATATAAACATCACAGGAATAGATTGGGGGTATGACAGGGTGAATGGTGGGGGATATCTATCCTTTGCACAACTAGCATACTTCCGAGGTGATACATACAAAAAATCTACCCACATACCCTCCCCAAATGTAGCCTATATATTATAGACATGCATGTAGGGTGTATGCCTGTTTCTATAATGGTTTCAATCATGTGGTCCCGAGGTCATGCTTTCTTGAATTCTAGTATATTCCAAGGTAAGGAACACACTGCACATTTTTTCGAGTGAAAAGTTGCAAAAGCTCCCTACTGTGGGAGGGTCGATAGTGCGATACCCCTCCCACACCATCCCTGCTCCCTTCCACGACCCCACCCCCACTTTTCAAAATAGTCATGCCACTGCAAGAAAGCCAATAATGTATTATACAGGGGGAACATTCTGTAGAAAAAAATATACGGTGTGCCCCCTTTCAGTCTGACCCGCTATTCCATTGTCTCCATGAAAAATGAATACACAATATGGCGGATGTTGCCTACTATATGAGAGAGGGAGAGTGAGTAATTATATAAGAAAATTTGAAAGAGAACAATGGAAATTCAGAATATGCGTACGTGGAGTTGCTTTTATTTGGTAGCTACGCACGGTAGCTGTAGTTATTACGTTCACGCCCACCCGGCGGGCGCGCAACAGGCAACGCGATCACGGGCTGAACCTCCCCGATAGACACGGCAGCGCAATTCAACGAGTCGATGTACCTGCGACTGTTGAGCTGAGCCGATGTGTACATGACTGTACGGGTGCGCATATCAACGGCGGGACCATCATTCCTGTGACAAATTTACGGTAAGCCATCAGTTTTCGGTGATAAAATATGAAATCAATATTCCCTCTTTTCACGAGGTAAACGGTTTTCGTTTTCTTTCAAACTTTCACAAATCTTTCAATTGTATTTTACAATGATATTGATATAGGATTGAAGTCTCAAATGTCATTTTGTGCAATATCTGACACTTTACCTGAATCACTTTAATGTCAGTGGGCCTTTTTGTATTCGATTGTAACCGATACGAAACTAGCGATAGCAAATTTGTTCAACTTTTTCTCGCGGCGGGTGCAGTGATACAAACAAGTTGCAATTATGGCTCCCAGCGAAGAAACAAACCGTTTTCCAACAATTTCGGAGGACGATCTCGGACAATTGATAGATAATATGGACTCGAAGAAAACCAAAGTAGTCATTGCGTTCTCTATTCAAGTTGTGTGGTCATATTGTACCGAGAAAGACAGTGATTTTGATGCCATTCTAACGGAGCTATTTAAAGGATGAACTGGTCTAATTTATACGGTCGTTCTACGCCGCGCCGAGGTGCGCCAGGGCAACGGGTGGGAGCTATTACGCGAAGCGGTCAGCAGTAACAACATTTAGACTAGGCCTATTTTACATTTAAAATACATTTATAAAGTGTTTTCAAGAGGACCGTGTCAGCAATAAAACATTTGAGGACAAATTTCAATGATTGACTGATTCGGCATAGGCCTACTAGTTTGGTGAGTACACATCATTCTTCTTCATTATGAAGAGTAACTTCATGTCACTTGTCATGATCCGTGTTCATGGAAATCTACATATCAGCTCCTGAGTGTCATCATCTTATATAACAATTAGTACATGATTCCTGTCGTTAAATATTCCATAATAGACACCTCTACATTTTTAATTTCTCTCGTGCGATTATATTGCACTCGGCCTGCGGCCTCGATGCAATATAATCGCTCTCGAGAAATTAAAAATGTATCGTTGTCTATTTATATAATATTGACTGGCCTTGAGTGGTATATCAGAAATATTGCATTCGCTAGGATCATATTGCACGAGTCGAAGACGAGTGCAATATGATCCTAGCGAATGCAATATTTCTGATATATCACGAAAGAACAAGCCAGTCAATATTATTATTATTATACATACTATCCAGAGCAAAACATTTATAAACAAAAACATACATCTTACTCAGTCTTGTTCAGTGAAGAAGACCAATGCATTGAATCTCAAATTACATTTTCAACCCATGAAGGGCCATTTGCGCGGACTGTAGCAGAGGTGCGTACACGTATTCATACGTCACAATATATATACGCGCGAATATGATATTTATTATTCAGCTCAACGTACAGGTCTATGGAGGAGTAATAATATCGTCTGATAACGTGTATGTCTATGGAGGAGTAGTAATATCGTCTGATATTGCACTCGCAATACACATTTGTAGAGCTACATAATACACGTTACGATGGTAATATCATAACAATAATGAACGCTATGACTGACAAACCCCGAGCCGGAAAAAAAATACATGATTTATTGAATCGGAAAACTAGCCTGTATGTGTAATAATTAGTATGTAATAATTATTATTGTGTAATAATATATGAAGATTATTATACAATTAGTGCATGGTTTGGAGTTGAATATACCAGATTATTACACATACAGGCTAGTTTTCCGATTCAATAAATCATGTATTTTTTTCCGGCTCGGGGTTTGTCAGTCATAGCGTTCATTATTGTTATGATATTACCATCGTAACGTGTATTATGTAGCTCTACAAATGTGTATTGCGAGTGCAATATCAGACGATATTACTACTCCTCCATAGACATACACGTTATCAGACGATAATACTACTCCTCCATAGACCTGTACGTTGAGCTGAATAATAAATATCATAGAAGTATGAATAAACAAACCAACCCGTTTATAACTAGAAGGCTCACTTAACCCGCGCAAGTCACGTGTCCCATAGACTTTGTACATGGGCAACATGGCGGAGTGAACCGATTTTTGAAGCTCCCGTAGCCTACTTCTCTACGTCATCTCGTAGTGACCTAGACATACTTGACCAATCATCATGCTATGCAGTGCGTAGACTATCGCGCCTATTTTCCTGCGCACTGTCAATTCAAAGACTGTAGAATAGTGACAGATCACAGCCCAAATGCAGGCGTGCAAAAACACGTCTATTTTATTAATACAGCGTACCGGCTACGGTTTGACCCCTACCGTAGAACTCTCCGAGAAGGCACATTTTCAAACGACGATATCTCCTTTATTTTATCACTTTTTTGCGCTCTGTTTTTTGCAATATCATAGCAAATATCAGGAGTTACTGAATATTTAAGATTATGTATTATACGAATCCTGTAAATAATTCAATTTCCACGTTAAAAATGTGTTTTTTTTACAGAGATAAAAACGTTGAAAACAACTCGAATTTTGACACATAGTTTTATTTTTGAGCCCAAATGAAAGTCTAACGTATAGAATCGCAATTTATTCCTCTTTCCGAAAATATAAACATGGGGGTGTAATTGTTTTGATATGGGTCAGGATCCAGCAAAATCTAACCCAACTACAATCTCTCGCCGTTCTTCACCATCTTAACCCTGATATTCCGTCTTCGTGTGGATGGTGTGGGGAGAAAGGAACAATCACGCATGAATTCATCCGATGCCCCCTTATCCAGCCGTCCTTGGACCTTCTTCATCGTCTCATCGCTTGCCTTCTTCCGACCGTCAAGATTGACTTTGAACTCTATTGGACTCTGGTTCCACATGCGCGGGGTCGTTGCAGGGAGGCAGTCCGTCTTTCTAATTGTTTGATTATAGGTTTGAAAAGTACTTTGTATTGGTTGTATAGGAAATGTTGTTTTTATGACCCTATTTCCTTTTGGGTACTCAGGATTAAAAGTAAAATCTTGTTGGAATATGAATTTTATAAAATGCATAATAATTTGTTTGCTTTTAATAAGCGGTGGGTCTTGCAATGATGCAATTTTCTTGTTAATGGCGATAGGTTTACATGGTTGATTTAAAATGTAGGTCTTGTGCCTAGATTCTATTGTGATACTTGGCCTATTTTATTTTGTTGTACTTATTACTTAAATGTTAAACACCGTTTTTGCTGGTTTGATATACAGTTTAAGTTTCTTTATTTTTTAATTTTATTTGTTGTTGTTGCTTAAACACACAAAATATTTTTCAGTTTCTTGTGTGCTTCCTTGACAATTGTTTTTAATTGTATTTGTTGTGCTTGCATACATTATGTATTCTATTTGTACTTTGTTTTTATTGTACCATCATTATCAAAAGTTTAAGACCACCCTTCCAAAATGCAATAAATAAAAAAACACAACAAAATTAAACATATTTATTTTTCAGACATACTTTTATTTTTAACGCATAACCTTTGTATCACACTTGAACTGCTGGGCTAATACCATTACCCGCAAAAAAATACATGGGGGCGGCGGGTCGAATTCGCCCCCGAAATTCCCAAATTCGCCCCCGGAACAAAAAATTCGCCCCCGAATTTAATTTTATTTTATTTTTTTGATTTTCGAGATTTTTTTGTGGATTTTTCTGTTTGGATTGTTATCAAATGTTTATAAATGATCCCTTACAGCATTATAGCTTATTATTAGCCCCTGAAATTCGAAAAAGAGCCTGGACATTTGTAGCCCCCGAAAATCGGAAAAGTAGCCCCTGAAAATGGAGCCCCCGAAAATGGAGCCCCTGAAATAAAAATATTAATTTTATCGCAGACCATTACTCTTTTGCTACTGACCACTGTAGTAAACATGTTATGTAATCATTCAATAAGACAAAAGAATGCAGTCAAAATTATTGTAATACCCACAAATTCCCAGGTGGTCTTAAACTTTTGCTAATGATGGTAAACATTTGACTTTGATGATATTATTAATTTTGTAAATAAAGTTATCCTTTGAAAAGTAAAATAAAAAGTCTTCTTCTTCTTCTTCTTCTTCTTCTTCTTCTTCTTCTTCTTCTTCTTCTTCTTCTTCTTCTTCTTCTTCTTCTTCTTCTTCTTCTTCTTCTTCTTCTTCTTCTTCTTCTTATTATTATTATTCTTATTCTTATTCTTATTCTTATTCTTATTCTTATTCTTATTCTTATTATTATTCTTATTCTTATTCTTATTCTTTTTCTTATTCATCTGATTTATCTTACATAGGTGCAAGATGGGTATACCACTGCGTTACATGATCAGCGGATACCTGGTCACGATTCTTATTTGTGGGATCTCATCGATCGCATTCCCTAGGGGAACGAATGTTGCACTAACGTTCCATCATCAACTAGCACATCAGGATGTAGACTATATGTATTTTATAATTCTCGCAGGCGAAAATCAGCCATTTTACTATAATAACAGAATTGATCCAAGGGGGCTGAAAGAAGGTCAAGATGGTCGGTTTGCTGTAAACCTTCGTCAGTCAGTAAGACACATTACCATCAATATTAGTATTGCAGATTTACATGAAATTGATGAAGGCAGTTATATACTGAACATTTTGGAAAACACTGATTCTTCACAGCTCGAACGTAGTACATACGAGACGTTCCTTGAGGTTACATACCCTCCCGGGAATGCAGATTGTGAAGTGCAGACACCTACTCATCCTTATAATTACTGGCAAACTGTTTACTGTAATGCTACACTTGGGAGTGATGACCATGGCTATCTTGTATGTCTTCAAAACAACAAAGCGTTGCCCTATCTTCAGCCGGTGAGACACCACGGCATACACATGACTGCTGTCTTCTGGATTGATCCGAATGTCGAAGTAAGATGCTGTTCAACCGATGATAACTACACAACAATTGACCAGAACGCCTGCAACCAGTTCGTGTACAGCGGTCCAGAAGCTAGCATCTCACCTGTCAGTTCTGCGCCTGTCACCCACATTTTGACAACCAGTCCATCACCATCAGGTAATCATCCATCCTGTGTTTTTTCTGTATCCAGGAGAATACCTAAGGAAATAAATACATCCATCATATGGCTGCGAGAAATCTAAAATATGTTATCATTAGTAGAGTGGTTTTTGATAATTACAAACTCTTCATATTTATTTGATTCTAAGCCCCTCTTTATTAAATGTCAGGTTTTACCCATGTATCAATTGTATGAATACAGGGTGGCCCAGAAATAACGGAACGGGGCACTTCCCACAGTAAAGTAACAAAATGAACATGTCCATCGTATAGGGTGTCCTTTCCAATGAACAACGATACCAAGAAAAGTAATTTTGGACGTGTAGTTTTTGTTTTAGGGCGCTTTGAATGAGACCATGTCAGGTTCCTATTTTTGTCAATTTTTACCAAGTCAGTGCCTGATAAATGAGACTTATTGCCCTACATACCTTTGAACACGCGAATATTCCGCGCGCCATTGTTAGTGTGCATTCAGCTGTGTGCCGAGCGGTGCCGAGAGAATGGGCTTAATTGGTCACTAGTATGACGGGCAGTAAGTCTCATTTATCAGACACTGACTTGGTAAAAATTGATAAAAATAGGAACCTGACATGGTCTCACTCAAAGCGCCCTAAAACAAAAACTAAAAGTCCAAAATTACTTTTCTTGGTATCGTTGTTCATTGGAAAGGACACCCTATCCGATGGACATGTTCATTGTGTTACTTTATTTTGGGAAGTGCCCCGTTCCGTTATTTATGGGCCACCCTGTATAATACAGGCATTTGTATGTATTAATTTTACAAACAACTTTCAACAAATGTATTAAATTAATTATTTATTCAGAATAGCGATGTGCATAATTATGAAACCAGATCTAAATCCAACATTCGTGTTACTTACGGACGGGCTCATTTTTCACGTACAATAAGAACATAACAATAAAGGTCCCGTTTTATGAAATAATTTACCACAAGAATTGATTGATAGTGCATAATTTAATTCCTTTAAAATAAAATTTAAATGTCTTTTATTAGAAAATAAAACTGCTGCTTTTTTTAAAAATGTTGTACAAACGGAAGCTTTTGGATTTTAGTCATTTAATGCTTACAATCTAAAATTATTTGGGGAAAAGAACATCAGCCCCCTGAGAAAAATATGCTCCTACGCCCATGCAAAAAGGGACAAGTGAAATGGGAAGGCTCTAAAGTGATTTGGGTTCATTTTCAAAACGTTAATAGATTACTTTAAAACAAATTAAAAGAGAATACCGTAAATGTTTGAATAGAAGCGCTATGCTACATGGCTCTGTACGTTGTCTTTAAAATAGCGTCAGCTATGTGAATGAGTGATGATGAATAATGACTGCTAAATGTAAGTTGGTTTACAGGAAGCTTGCGATTGAAATAAACGATTGTATCCTAAAGGGTATTATATATACAAGAGATTACTAAGCGCGGTTTCAGACTGGTAATTGCAATTATGATTGGAGTTATGTTTACAATCACGGTGGTTCTGTTGCCTTGCTTTCACACTACGAAAAAAACTGTGACTACAATCACAGTTTTTGGACACATGATTCGGGTGCCTGTCAATCAAATAATAAGCATCAATTGTTGCCAATGACAGCCTTTATTCAATATGGAATTTAAAAAAAGACACGTTCGGGATTTTATTGTCGATAGCAGTCTTAACGTCTTAAAACAGTGTTTTCTTGTTATTTCTTCTATTCCTGTAATAAGAGCATGCCTTCTCGAAGATGATTATCCCTATGCTCAACTCGGGAAATTCATATGAATATACAAATGCACTGATCATTATACCATCCTTAACAAAAAACAAAAAAACAAAAAAACCTAACCCCTTACCCCAGACATCATTTTTTATACGTACATAGATCAAATTTTACAAAGATCAAAATGCGGTGTGATATTATTAGCAGATTTAAGTTTCACCTATTATTTGTTCATGTCCGATCTAAATATTTTTTGTCTGCAATTCTCATTTTAGAAAATCAAGGAGTCTAGACAATTTAGTGACGGAGCTGCTAATCAACTTTAAGGCGACTGACTATTTTTTCCATAAACTCTCAAATCAAGGAAAGTCTGGATACGAAACACTAACTTGTATACCTCCCAATGACAATTTTACTCGGAACGTAAATGTTTTCCCACGTGCAAGAGAGGTCTATTATAGACCCTATTTAATTTACCCTTTGTTGAACAGCTATCATTAATCTGTTATATAATACCATTTTTGATACAATCGTTTATTACAATCGCAAGTTTCCTGTAAAACAATTTACCCGTCACCAGATCTTTGAGTGAGATATTTTTAATATTGTATTTTTGTAACTCTTTATTTGTTGTATATGTCGGAGTGTAAAAGAACATTTGGTTAAGTAATGGATTCTCTGTCTGTATGGTTATAATAATTAATATGGAAACAAATATTGTTAAGGTAAAACATTTTTACTTAAATAAGTTATAGGAGTTTATCAGTGTACTATTAACAGTTTGGTCAGCATTTCGTCAAGTTCAGCACCAGTCACTAAACATACGTACAGTATACAGATTCATAATAACAATGGGCAGCATGCAGGCAGTGAGCAAGGGGGGGCAGTGTGAGTAAGTGATGGGTTTAGTGGGTACTGGACCTATTTGACAAAGTGACACAAATAGTGTTCAGTGTCTTAAAAAAAAAGAAAAACAGTAAACATGGTAAAGTAGTAGCTGTATAAATATTATTATAAGCGGCAGAAGTGTGGGGGTGGGGAGGCGGGGGGGGGGGGGGGGGGGGGGGGCAAAACACGCCCCCCCCCCCCCAAACCAAAAAAGCCCCCCCCCCCCAAAAAAAAAAGCCCCCCCCAAAAAAAAATAATAATGTATGTCTTGAGCTTAGACTTGTCAAACTAATTTATACATCCATTTTAAGTTTTCGCTGCGCGCTTTGCGCGTGAACAGATTATCTCAGTGTGTTGTGTATAAACTTGCGTATGGCCTGGGGTGAGTACTTTTACTTTACCGGGCCACGTAGTTCCCGTGTGGCGTGCACCAAATTGCACCATTTCAAGTATATAAATGCAAAATTTTCTCCGTGGGAGGGTAATACCCTCTCCCAAACCCTCCCCCTCTGGCTCTGCCCCAGTCCTCAGTCCCTTCGCTCCCTTGGGACTCATTCTTGGCTGTAGGCTATGTTGTTCGATCATACATAATGTGGCATATGGTTTATGTTGGAAAAGTGTATACATAATGTATGTTTAATTCCATATTTGTTACCCTGACATACGTGTATTATGTGAAATTTCTGTCTCAGGTATGCACCAAATCGCACAATTTTAAGCCCCAAAGTGCAAAAGCTCCCTGCAGTGTGAGGGGGACACCACCTCCCACACCCTCCCCCGCTCGGTCGCTTCGCTCCCTCGCCGATGTCCCCCAACTTTTGAGAAGCTGTTGACGCCCTTGCAAATGCAATATTTGTTTGTGTGTTTCAAATATCTGGTCGTTCAAATCATAACACGCTTTCCCAGAAACAGTTAATCTTAAGCCCGAATTACTACTACTACAACTACTACTGTACCAGGATGCCGCACGATCTGACAGACTCGAAAGACGCACAGCCCTGGTTGCTAGAGAACTCATCCGTTACGACATTGACATCGCCGGGGTCTGCGAAACAAGATTCCCAAACGACGGCCTACTGACCGAAGTCGGTGGATGGTATACCTTCTTCTGGAAAGGCCTCAGTGATGATCAGCCCCGTATCCACGGTGTTGGACTCGCCATCAAGACATATATTGTAGGCAAACTAACAAAGATACCCAAAGGCCACGACGCACGACTGATGTCATGCAGAATGCCCTTGACCAGCAACCAGCACATGACCATCATCGTTGGCTATGCTCCCACGCTACCCAGCCCAGATGAGGCCAAGGAAGCATTCTACAGCGACCTAAATGACCTTCTATCAACAACCCCTCGCAACGACAAACTGTATATCGTAGGCGACTTCAATGCACGAGTTGGATCTGAAGCAGACCAGTGGCCTCGCGTGATTGGCAGGAACGGCGTCGGGAAAATGAACCCCAACGGGCTCCTCCTGCTTCAGCTCTGCACTGAGCACCAGCTCTGCATTACCAACACACTGTTCAGAATGCCCAACAAGTACAAGACATCTTGGCAGCATCCTAGATCGCGTCACTTGCACCTCATCGATTACGTCATTACCAGACAGCGAGACGAAGGTGACACACTGATCACAAGAGCGATGCGAGGTGCCTGCTGCGGGACAGATCACAACCTCATCCGATCAAAGCTCAGGCTAAGTCTAGCACCTCGTCGTAAGACCAATAACACTGGCACACGTAGACTGGCAACTAACAAATTACGGGATCCTACCATTGCTGAGAGCCTTGCTACCAACATCACAGCAGCGCTCCTTACTAAACCCGAAAAGACTAACCTGACCACAACTGAGGATTGGGACTCGTTGAAGAGTACTCTTCTTGAAGCTGCAGAGAACACTGTCGGCCATAGCAAGAGGAAACATCAAGACAGGTTTGATGACAACAACGAGATGATCTGCTCCCACATCGAAGAAAAGAGGAAAGCACATACTCTACTACTAGCCTGTCCCACTTCCGCCCAACTTCACTCGCCTAAGGAACCTGGCACAAGGCAGCATCAGAGAGATGAAGGATGGCTGGTGGCGACAAAAGGCTGCCGAAATTCAAACGGCAGCCGACAGGAACGACCCCAAAGCTTTCTTCGAAGCTATAATATTAGTATATGGTCCACCACCCAGTAGAACGCTACCACTACGAGGCATCGATGGAACCCTCATCACCTCACGATCAAGCATACATGAAAGATGGGCTGATCACTTCAACCCCCCCCCCCCCCCCCCCACCTACTCAACCGTGATGTCGACGCCGAGATCATCAGCCAGATACCTCAACACCCCACCATAGAGCAGCTAGACCTACCACCATCTCTTCATGAAATCGAGACAGCCATCAAGAAGGCCAAAAATGGAAAGTCACCGGGACCAGACGGACTACCCGGCGAAGTCTTCAAGCTTGGAGGCCCCCTGCCCTGCGCGCATATTCATGGCATCTTTTGCAAAGTATGGGCAAACGAAGTCCTCCCTGTGGAGTGGAAGGATGCCGACATAGTCACCATCTACAAAAAAGGGGACAGAGCAGACTGTGGAAATTATCGTGGAATCTCGCTCCTAGCAGCCATAGGCAAGATATTCGCACCTGTTCTCCTGCAGCGTCTCTCCAACCAAGTTGCAGAGGCCCTCCTACCTGACACTCAGTGCGGCTTCAGACCGAATTGCAGCACTACAGACATGGTCTTTGCAGCTCGCCAAATCCAAGAGAAATGCAGAGAACAGAACAAGGGCCTTTACTTTGCCTTCTTCGATCTCACGAAGGCCTTTGACACAGTCAACAGGGAGGCACTTTGGAAAATCTTGGCAAGATATGGATGCCCTACCAAATTCATCAACCTCATCAAACTACTGCATGAAGGCATGCAAGGAAGAGTGAAGTCAGACAATGCCCTATCAGAAGCCTTCAACATCACAAATGGAGTCAAACAAGGCTGTGTGCTAGCACCTTCACTCTTTGGCACCTCACTGCTGTCATACAGGAAGCACTCGGAAACAACGACAGGGACATCTACATCCGCTATCGCTCGGATGGTAAGCTGTTCAACCTCTCTCGCCTCAGAGCTACCACCAAGGTACGAAGAGAACTGGTTAAAGAACTTATGCTTGCCGATGACTGTGCGATAGCAGCGCACACCGAACAGGACATTCAGGACCTAACAGATTCCTTTGACAGTGCTACATCTAGATATGGTCTAGCAATCAGCATAAAGAAGACTGAAGTCCTGTACCAGCCCCCGCCAAGAGCTGAACATGTCAACCCCAGCATACACATCAGGGGTCAACACATGAAGTCTGTACAGTCATTCAGATACCTCGGGAGTACGTTGGCTTCAAGTGCCACCATTGACGATGAGATAACTCACATAATTAGCCAGGCCAACGCATCATATGGACGCCTCCGGTCAAGAGTTTTTAATGACCATGACATTAGACTTGAGACGAAAATAGGTGTATATGAATCAGTTGTCCCATCTTCTCTACTATACGGCTGCGAAACATGGACTATGTATAGCAGACACCTGAAGATACTTGAGAGATTCCACCAGAGGAAGCTAAGATCGATAATGCGAATACGGTGGCAAGACCTAGTTCCCAACACTGAAGTCCTCACCAGAGCCCAGTCCACAAGCATTGAAGCCAAGGTGGCCAAGACCCAACTTCGCTGGACAGGCCATGTAGTGAGGATGCCAGATGACCGGCTTCCCAAGAAGAGTTTCTACTGTGAACTAGAACAGGGAAAGAGATATGTTGGGGGTCAACGAAAGCGTTTCAAAGATACCTTCAAGGCAACGCTTAAAAAGTGCCACATCGAACCAAACACATGGGAGGACACAGCGGCTGACCGAGCCAAATGGCGTCAATCAACTCGGCTAGGCGTTGAGATCCTCGAAAAGGAAAGAACAACTACTGCTGAAGAAAAACGCACCAGGAGGCATCTAAGGCGCGAACAGCTTCAGTCAGCTCCACCAACTGATGACATCACACTCAGATGTGACGAATGCGGCCGGCAATGCCGATCCAAGATCGGTCTTCTCAGCCACAGTCGAACACACCTCAACCATGACGCACATGCAGCTTATGATGTTGAGTCTTCGTCAACACGACGGACGTCCAAGAAGAAGAAGAAGTAGTAGTAGTAGTAGTAGTAGTAGTAGTAGTAGTAGTAGTAGTAGTAGTAGTAGTAGCAATAGCAGTAGTAGTAGTAGTAGTAGTAGTAGTAGTAGTAGTAGTAGTAGTAGTAGTAGCAATAGCAGTAGTAGTAGTAGTAGTAGTAGTAGTAGTAGTAGTAGTAGTAGTAGAAGTTAGTAGTAGTAGAAGTAGTAGTAGTATTGTAGGTAGTCAAAGGCGTACCCAGGGGTGGGGGGGTTGGGGGTTCGAACCCCCCCCCCCCCCCCCCCCCCCCGTTTGACCAAAAAATGTATGTTTTGGGGGGTTTGAACCCCCCTTTTCAAATCTTAACTGGTCTCGAGACCACATTTTAGCGGTCTCGACCGTCATTATCGATGGTCTCGGCCTAGAAAAGTGCGAAGAACGGTGGTCTCGGCCTCGAAAATGTCAAATAGTTTTGGTGTCGGTTTTGAAAATTGTCTACGACTACCATTTTATTGCCCAGACGCAGCTTGAAAACTGCATTCTGAAACTGCATTCTGGACACATCTTGGCGGCCGACGCATTTTCGCGACGGACACAATATCGGCGACAGACACGAAACCCGTCCTCCTTATATAATATAGATTATTCATCATCAATATCAATTATCATTCACATTCAAACTGCAATCAACGTCTCAAGAAACGTCTTACTTTAAAGACAACGTACAAAGTCATGTACCATAGCACTTCTATTCAAACATTTACCAATGTTTACGGTAGCTTATGAACAATATTTACGCACCAAGTACGCGAGCAAGTAACAAAACAAGGAGCTGAAAAAGATACCTGGATAAGCACAACGTCAATAATAAATGTCATACTTTGGTATAATTACATCCTACGGGCAAGAAAAGTTTGCTTTAAGAAAACAATATCATGCTTTAGTTTAACCCAGCCGAACGTGCTCAATGTCCAGTTAATTATAATAACTTCGAGATTTAGTAAAAAATGTGATGTTGCTGTTCCTTCTTCTCTTTTGAAGATGACGGAGGACCGGGAACTACAAAAACATGCAGTTCAAGTTCAACATGCACCAATGTTGTAACATTGGCTGTAATGGTTACAGTAAGTATAACTATAGTACTCATGATCAACAATCTCTTCTTCTTCGTCTTCCTCTTCTTCTTCCTCCTCCTCTTCTTCTTCTTCTTCTTCTCATTATTATTATTCTTCTTCTTCTTCTTTTTCTTCTTCTTCTTTTTCTTCTTCTTCTTCTTCTTTTTTGGGTAAGACGTTGTTTTGAAGAGCTCTTGGTTTTTGTGAGGGTTTTTTTTTTTTTTTTGTGAGGTGTATGTGTCGGCCAGTATGGCCAGCGCTGCGGGGCAGCTTGCTCCCCCGGAGTTGCCCGGGACGAGCGGTGTGAGGAATGGTCCCTCTCCCCCCGTGGTCCCCCTGGCTACCCAAGCGAGCCCGTCTGTTGTTAGTCGTAACAATGGGGTCTCATTTAATGCTCAATCCGACATTCCTATCCATAGTTACGTTCGTTCTTTCACAGCGACTACGCCACCTAGCATCATTGTCTCGGCATCTAGGATTAGTAATAATCGAATTGCTATTTACCTTAACTCAAAAGAGGCTATGGCTGCAGCAGTCTCTCTTGGTTTCTCGCACAATGGCGCTTTTGTGGAGGTCACTCCGCTGGTATTGCCCTCAACTCGATTAACGCTGTCCAATGTCTATCCCGAAATACCCAATCATGTTATTGTCCAGCACATTACTCCTTTTTGTAAGTTTGTATCTCCTATCCGTGCAATACCTCTTGGTTTCAAAGACAAAGACTTTGCCCACATTCTATCATTTCGTCGGCAAGTCCAAGTAATGATTCAGTCAAACATTACCCCCCCTCCCCTTCACACATAAGCTTTGCTTATAATGGAGCTAATTATCGCATCTTTGTGTCAACAGAAGCGGTGCGCTGCTTTGAATGCGGGGAGGTGGGGCATGTCAGTCGGGTGTGCAAGAAGAGGCAGACTCAGGTTGAGTCCCGCTCTGGTGATAAGGGTAAATCGCGCCCCAATCATCGCCCCAAGTCCTCTGGTTCCACTCTCCAACCCCAACCCATACCCCACCCCCCTCCCCAACCCCAATCTGTCCCGACCTCTCACACTGATGAAACGGCCTCTACTGGTAATAAATCGACGGGTCTTCTTGCAACCCAGTCTTCTGTGTGGGGTACACCACCGGAGCCCACGAGACTTTTTTCGGAAGTTGTTTCAAAAAGGAAACCGTCCCCCATTGCCCCCTCCAAAGACATTTCACGTCTCACACCCCTTTCCTCCCCAATCCGTCCTAGAAAGATGTCAAAATTAGTGCCAAGCCTCTCTACGCCGAGCACATCTCCGTCGAAGCCGTTATCGGTTTCGCCTCGCCCTTCCTTGGTTTTTCCTCCCCCTCAGTTACCCCCCTCTCACTCTCCACACCTGCCCGACCCACCCTCACCCTCCCATTCCCTTGGTCCTGTTTCAGACTCCTAATCTCCCGTTCCCCTCCCTACTCAAGACTGTGGCACAATTGTCTCCCACCCGTAACACTTTACGGACTTCTATTCCTCCTTCACCCGTTCCCTCCTCCCCTGCTTCCACTGACTGCCCGATGTGGGAAGACACGGCTACCTCTGATGATGATTCTGTTGATTGGGCGTCTTCATTCCCCTCTAGCCAAGGCCCTCTCACAAGGACTTACTTAATTTTGTGAGAGTAGTTAAAGCCAGAAAAAAACCTCTCGAGGTGGCCAGGAAATTTACGCCGAACATTTCTGGTTTGATTAAGCAGTTAAGACCTTTGAGGAACTCCCCCCTCTTTAAGAAAAGCACACAACAGAGGATTCAAAAGTTAATAAAGAAATTGGAGGACGAGATATGATTAGCTTGATATGATGATTTTATTAGGACATGCTTTATTTTTGTTTTTGTTTTCCCTTTCCCCTTATTTTCGATGACTTTGTCTTTACTTTCTCTTAACACTGGAGGCTGTTCTTCTCCTTTAAAGAACGCCTCCATCTCCTCCTATGTTGATAATTTTGCCTTTGATTCAAATATTATTTTTTTGCAGGAAGCTAACAACCTTCCTCAAAGCTCTTCTTGCTGGTCTTCTTGGCCTTCTTTCACCCCTATATGTTCGCCTGGTCGCTCGCGTGGATCAGGGGTAGCAATCCTTCTAAAGAAGGGCTGTGTTGATGTTCTTGATTCGTTAGTTTTGTTTGATGGTTATATTTTGTATACTTTAGTTCAAGTTGATGATTTGTTATTTCACCTTTATAATGTTTTAATTCCTCAGGCCAATGATACGGCTATGCGTGCTTGGAATTCTCTTGGGACTCATGTGAAGTCTCGCACAAATGGTGAAATTATCATTGGCGGTGACTTTAATTGCACCTTAAATCCCACTTTTGATAGACTAAGTATGCCTTTTGAACAAAGGCCTTCTACTGTCTCTGCTTTTAAGCTTATTATTGATAGCTCTGCTTTGTATGATGCTTGGCGACGCATGCATCCCGAGGAAAGGAAGTTTTCTTGGCTTAGGAATAATCCCATTAGTATTCATGGGGTTTCTAAAGCTAGACTAGATCGGTTTTATGTCCCTGTTGGTTTAATGTCTTATGTAAAGTCATCGTGCATCATACCTTGCTCCCTCTCTGACCACGATGCTGTTATTTTGAAAGTTAAGTGTTCTCCGCAGAATCAGAGGAGTGCTTTTTTGCACTTAAATAATTAATTTCTTGAGGATAAGAATTATTTTGATATTATTACTCAATTTTGGTTGGATTGGCGGAGCCAAAATTCGGATTTTAGTGATATTTTGTTATGGTGGGATATTGGCAAATCCCACCTTAAATCTCTTTCAAAGATGTTTGGTTCTAAGCTGGCTTGTGAGAAGAGAGAGGCGTTATTAAATATTAATAAAGTTATTGATGAGCTTCAGTCTGAGTCTTTTTTCACACCTGATATTCAGCATGCTCTTGCTGAGCAGAGGAGTGAACTAAATGAGCTCATTAGGTGCCAAGCCAAGGGTGCCCTTATTAGGTCCCGTTTTAAATGTGCTAACGAGACTGACACAAGCTCTTCCTTATTTTTTAGTCTCGAGAAGTCTAACTCTTCTTCTAAAACGATTTCTAACATTCGCCTTTCCTCTGGTGTTATCACAGAAGATCAGGGACACATTAAGGCTCATGTGAGAGACTTTTATAAAAGCCTATACACCCCTGTCCCCACTATTGAAACTTCTTGTGATGATATTTTGCAAAATTTGAAGAGATTAGATTCGCAAGTTGCTGTAGATCTTGATAACCCGTTAACCACACTTGATGAGATTGACGTTGCTGTTATGCAGCTCGGTACAAACAAGTCAACGGGTCTTGATGGCTTATCATCTGAGTTTTATCAAACTTTTTGGCCGCTTTTGAAAGACGACTTTTTTTCCGTCTTACAATTTGCCTTGGGTACTGGGCGACTTCCATATTCGTTTCGTAGGGGCATAATTACACTCATCCCTAAAAAGGGAGACTTGGCGGATATTTCTAATTGGCGTCCTGTCTCGCTCCTTAATAATGATTATAAGATTTGTGCAAAAGTGCTTGCTAATAGGTTGAAGCTTGTAATTGGTGATATTGTTGGTGTTGACCAGTCGTACTGCGTACCTGGTCGCACAATTTATGATAATTTGAATTTGATTCGAGATGTGATTAATTTTGCTAATACTAAAAATACTCCTCTTGCTGTAATCAATTTAGATCAGAGAAAAGCCTTTGATAATGTTGATCATAATTATTTATTTAAATCGATGCGTGCTATGGGCATCGGTGAATCCTTTATTTCTTGTGTTAAACTTTTATATAATGATGCTGAGGGTTTAGTTAAGGTTTGTGGATCACTGACGGCTCCTTTTCCTTTTCGAAAGGGCATCCGTCAAGGCTGCCCTCTGTCGGGCTTACTCTACTCCTTGGCTATTGAACCTTTTTAAAATATGCTTAGAGTAAAATTAGATACAATGAGCTTTTTGTTACCTAACAGTAATAAGTTCTGCTCAGTGTGTGCTTACGCGGATGACATTTCTATTTTTGTAACAAATGATTCTGGTTTTGATGTTATAGATAATGTTTATAAGGTGTTCAGCAGTTCTTCTGCTGCTGGTCTTAATTTTGTGAAATCCCAAGGCCTTTGGTCTGGGTCTTGGTCCAGGCGGATAGACAGGCCTCTCGGGTTCTCATGGAACAATGATGGTATGGTTTGTCTTGGAGTTTACCTGGGGAATAATGTTAGTTATGTAAATAAGAATTGGGTAAGTTGTAAAGACAAATTGAGTAAAACTCTTTCTCGTTGGAATTCACTCTCTTTTAGTTTGTCTCTTAAAGGGAGGGTTCTTGTAGCTAATCAATTAGCTGCTTATAAGATATTTCATTGTCTTGCGGTTGTTTCTCCCCCTGAACATGTTTTAAAAGAACTCCAAGACATGCTTGTACATTTTGTGTGGTTTAGTAAACGGCACTTGCTTAAACAAACTATTTTGTTTCAAGAGCCCAAAAAGGGTGGACTGGGTTTAGCTTGCCTCCGAGCACGCGTCCTTACTTTTCGCTTTAGCTTTTTGCAACGTTTTTTGAATCTTTGTTCGCACCCTGCGTATGCCTTATTTTCTTACAATCTTCACAGTTATAGAAGATTCGAGTTTGATGTTCAATTGCTCTTTATTGATTTGGACGAAAGATGTTTTGTAAGTCTTCCTTGTTTTTATAGTGAAGTGTTGCTTGCTTGGAAGTTTTCTGGAGCTCGCATTCAAACAACGTCTTGTATTAATCATGTGTTTAATGTTCCTTTAAATTATACTCCCCTCCTTTCACGGTCAGTAGATGGCTTTTTGGTTTTCCCTGCACGACTCTTCGCATGTGGAATCAAACTTGTCCAACATACTATCAATCTGACCGACGGCAGCTGGAAGTATGCTGATGACTTCATAACCCACGCCATCTTACGTTTTCCTTCACGGCGTCTCCTGGACCTCGAGCTTGCTCGCCTACATCTTGCTCTATCAGCCACCTTTCCTGAACTTTTCTCCGCTAGTGGACTTCGACGCTCGGTCATTCCTCTTCTTTCGGACATTTCTTTGCCTCGTCCGTTTATTGTGAAGACCAGTGATAATATAGACATGCTTACAATACCTTCTAAGAAACTGTATTGTATCTTCAACCGCTCGACTAACTCTCTGCCTGCAACGTCACACACATATTGGCATGACGTTGACGCTCTCTCGCTGTCCTCGCGCATTAACTGGACGGAGGTTTATCAGCTTCCCTCGGCCAAGAAGGAGGGTGATGTCCAGTACAAGCTTCTACACAACGTTCTTCCCTCTCTCGCCGTTCTTCACCACCTTAACCCTGATATTCCGTCTTCGTGTGGATGGTGTGGGGAGAAAGGAACTATCACGCATTTATTCATCCGATGCCCCCTTATCCAGCCGTCCTTGGACCTTCTTCATCGTCTCATCGCTTGCCTTCTTCCGACCGTCAAGATTGACTTTGAACTCTATTGGGCTCTGGTTCCACATGCGCGGGGTCGTTGCAGGGAAGCAGTCCGTCTTTCTAATTTTTTGATTATAGGTTTGAAAAGTACTTTGTATTGGTTGTATAGGAAATGTTGTTTTTATGACCCTATTTCCTTTTGGGTACTCAGGATTAAAAGTAAAATCTTGTTGGAATATGAATTTTATAAAATGCATAATAATTTGTTTGCTTTTAATAAGCGTTGGTCTTGCAATGATGCAATTTTTCTTGTTAATGGCGATGGGTTTACATGGTTGATTTAAAATGCAGGTTTTGTGCCTAGATTAAATTGTGTTACTTGACCTATTTTTGATTTCTGTATTAATAACTTGAATGTTAAACACCTTTTGTGCTGGTTTGATATATAGTGTACGGTTCTTTATCTTTTTGCTTAAACACACACAAATTTTGTCAGGTTCTTTTGTGCTTCCTTGACAATTCTTTTACTTGTTTTTGTTGTACTTGCTTACTCTACATATTCTATTCTATTCTGTTCTTTGTTTTTATTGTAAACATTTGACTTTGATGATATTATTAATGTTGTAAATAAAGTTAACATTTGAAAAGTCAAAAAAAGTCTTCTTCTTCTTCTTCTTCTTCTTCTTCTTCTTCTTCTTCTTCTTCTTCTTCTTCTTCTTCTTCTTCTTTTCTTTTCTTTTTCTTTTTCTTTTTCTTCTTCTTCTTCTTTTGAGGTAGGTCGTGTATTTTTTAGGCTCCGGTTTTGTCCTTTTTTGTGGTTTCGCTGACCTTCGTGGTCCTCGATTTTGTATAGGTTGTATCATTTTGATTTGATTGATTCCTCCTCCTCTTCTTCTTCTTCTTCTTCTTCTCATTATTATTATTCTTCTTCTTCTTCTTTTTCTTCTTCTTCTTTTTGTTTTCTTCTTCTTCTTCTTCTTCTTCTTCTTCTTCTTCTTCTTCTTCTTCTTCTTCTTCTTCTTCTTCTTCTTTGATTTAAAATGCAGGTTTTGTGCCTATATAGATTCTATTGTGTTACTTGACCTATTCTTGTTTTCTGTATTGATAACTTGAATGTTAAACACTTTTTGTGCTGGTTTGATATATAGTTTACGGTTCTTTATCTTTTTGCTTAAACACACAAAATTTTTGTCAGGTTCTTTTGTGCTTCCTTGACAATTCTTTACTTGTTTTTGTTGCACTTGCTTACTTTTATCTATTCTATTCAATTCTGTTCTTTGTTTTTATTGTAAACATTTGACTTTGATGATATTATTAATTTTGTAAATAAAGTTATCCTTTGAAAAGTCCAAGTCGTCTTCTTCTTCTTCTTCTTCTTCTTCTTCTTCTTCTTCTTCTTCTTCTTCTTCTTCTTCTTCTTCTTCTTCTTCTTCTTCTTCTTCTTCTTCTTCTTTTGAGGTAGGTCGTGTATTTTTCAGGCTCCGGTTTTGTCCTTTTTTGTGATTTCGCTGACCTTCGTGGTCCTCGATTTTTTATAGGTTGTATCGTTTTGATTTGGTTGATTTTTTTTGGTTGGTGTGTGTTTTTTCGCATTGGCTGTGCTGTATGGCCGGTCAATCGGATCGCCATGTACAGGGCCAAGCGCAATGCCCTATTGGTAACCCTACTATTGTAGGGGTTGAACAGTTTAAACACGTAACAAGGAACAATGGCGTCTCTTTTAGCGCCATTAACAATGTCTCGATTCAAACTTACATTGATGCGTTCGTAAAGAACATTCCACCAGTACAAGTTGTTTCTTCATCACGGATTTCGAATGGGCGAATAGCCATTTATCTCAATTGTAAAGAATCTGTGGTGAGTGCGGTAAATCGTGGTATGACCTTTGAGGGGTCTTTCGTTGAATTGACCCTTCTCGTGCGCCCCACCACTAAGATTATTCTATCTAATGTGTACCCTGAAAATCCCAATTCTGTTCTGGTGGAGAACTTAGGTTCTTTTTGGAAAGTTGTTTCCCAGTGCAGGCCCATTCCACTCGGGTTGAAAAATAAGAAACTGACACATGTCATGAGCTTTCGGCGACAAGTCCAAGTACTAAAGAACCCGAACGTCACCCCTCCCAACTACATTAATTTCATTCACTCGGGGAACTACCGTGTGTTTGTCTCGACCGAGTCTGCGAGCTGTTTTAATTGTGGGGAATTTGGACACATTTCGCGCGCTTGTAAGAAGCCGAAATCTCAAGCTAACACCATTCATGCTAACACTGCTCCACCCCCAACGACCTTGGACAAACCAACTACATCGACAGACGACCGACTCACCATCGGACCGACCCCCGCTACTGGAGTTAAAGCACACTACCCCACCCCCCCCCCCCCCCTTGTTCGGGCGACTGCTAGTTTATCTCGCGACGCATCCCCTCCTGTTGAGGTGCCCCAATCCGTCCCTTCGCGTCCCACCTCCCCCCAGCATAATTGCTCCTCGTTGAACCAACCACCCTCTGTAGTTTCATCAGCCCTTCCACACAGTCCACCGGGGGTTAAGGGTCCCCAAATTGTTGTTGTAGTTGAGGGTGGGGGACCCTCCCCATCTCATAGACCTGGCTCCCCCAAACCCACTAACCCCTTATGGAGGGAATCTCCCTTGCCCATGAGGACCTTTTCGGATGTTGTTTCCAAGCGGAAACAGACTGCAGCCTCACCTGCTGTAGAGATTTCCAATCCCCTTACACTACTCAAGACCCCATCCCCTCAGAGGAAAATGCAGAAGAGGGTCCTTACACCTTTGGTGAACAAGTCCCCTACACTAACACAGGCCCTCGACACCCCGACTCCTGAACCCCCCTCCACCCCATTGTCCTCGATGGAGGACCCCGCCGCAGACTTGACAGACACTGACTCTATGACTTGGGAGGATACCCAGTCCCAGACTGACGAGGAGTCGATACATGAAGAGACCCTCCCCCTCACACCAGGCCCCCTGTCGGCATCTGAAATTATTACGTTTTTAGCCTTCTGGCCGGTTTTTTTTAGGGGTGAAGCTGAGCAGGTAGAAAAAAGTAATAGAAAAAATAATATAAAAAATATGACAAAAATGTACATCAAATAGTCAACAGATATGTGATGTTTTCATTATTATAGATCAACCAAAGTCTTTAATTTTTTTTAATTTAGTCACCCTTTAAGTCTATTGCCCAAATGTATAGTGCTAAGATTAGACAAGAAAAACGGTCAGCTTTTTTCGATATTAATAGAAGGATTGATGAACTTCAATCTACGCCCGACTTTACTCTTGAGATTAAAAAAGTACTTGCTGAACAAAGAGATGCACTTAATTTATTATTGAAAAATGAGGCACAGGGACGGTGCTCTCATAAGGTCTCGCTTTAGATACACTAATGAGGCTGATTCTTGTTCTAGTTTCTTTTTAATCTTGAAAAGTCGAATTCAAATTCTAAGAATATGTCTCGTATTCGTCTCCCTTCTGGTTGTATAACAGAAGATCCGAATAAAATAAGAATGCATGTTCGTAATTTTTATGAGTCTTTATACTCGTCTTCTTATGTTGACCCGAGCGCTCTTGAATACTTATTACCCGATTCCAATGTTTATGACCCCTCCCTGTTAGAGGATCTTGAAGACCCTCTTTCGGAGGAAGAGTTTGATGTTGCAGTACAGCACCTTGGCAAGAATAAGTCGCCCGGTTTAGATGGGCTCATGTCAGAATTTGTTCAGGTCTTTTGGTGAATTTTACGTGATGATTTTTTTTTTTGTTATTTGTTCGTCCTTTGAGTCTGGAGCTCTGCCTCCCTCTCTTAGACGGGCAGTTATAACTTTGCTCCCTAAGAAAGGGGATTTGGCCGATATATCTAATTGGCGCCCCGTTTCTCTTTTGAATACGGATTATAAAATTCTTGCCAAGGTACTTGCTGGCAGGCTGACGCAATATATTAGTAACGTTATTGGTGAGGATCAGACTTATTGTGTTCCCGGCCGCTCCATTTATGACAATGTTAATTTAATTCGTGATGCTATTTTTTACGCAAATACTGAAGATATACCCTTGGCCTTGATTAATTTAAATCAGAAAAAAGGCATTTGATAATGTGGATCACTCTTACTTGTTTAATGTAATGAAGAACATGGGGTTTGGAAATCGTTTTATTTTTTATATACAGACTTTGTACGAGGGTGCTGAGAGCCTTATTAAAGTAGGTGGGTCACTGACTTCCCCTTTCCTTTTTGAGAAAGGAATTCGTCAGGGGTGCCCCCTCTCAGGACTACTCTATATTATTGCAATTCAACCTTTTTTGGTTACTTTAAGGAAAACTTTGATAAATTATGGTTTATGTATACCAGGAACAAATGTGAATTGTGCTATATCTGCGTATGCAGATGATGTAACTGTTTTGTATCACTTCGGACCCAGGGTTTACTGCGGTTGAGAAGGCTTATGATTTGTTCAGTCGCGCCTCTGCTGCATGCCTTAACACACAAAAGTCTCAGGGCTTATGGGTTGGCCGCTGGATGGGGCGCAATGATTCGCCCTTGAATTTGATGTGGAATAGTGAAGGTATCCCGTTTCTTGGAGTTCATTTAGGAAACACAATCAATTATATGCGTCAGAATTGGAGTGTAAAGATGTAAAGATGTAAAGGTGTAAAGATAAATTAGTTAAAACGTTTGCTACTTGGTCTCGGCTTGTTTATTCTTTGTCTTTTAAAGGAAAAGTTTTAATTGCAAATAAGTTGGCAGCCTCTAAGAAACGACATATGTTGAACAAATCAACTCTTTATGAACAACCTGACAAAGGAGGACTTGTTCTAGTCTGCCTCCAAGCACGCATTTTTTCTTTTAGGTTTGGCTTTCTTGAACGTTTTTTCAATCTTACCTCACATCCGGCTTACCTTTTTATGAAATGTTTTTTTCGACAATATTGTAGGTTGGGTTATGATTATCAATTGTTCCACGTTGAAATTAACCCTAAATTTCTTGTTAGTTCGCCGGTTTTTGTATGGTGAGGTTTTGCGTGCTTGAATGGATACACGATCTATCTCGTTTAATTATGTTGCCAATATTCCATTAACTTGTTTTTTGTTATCAAATGATAATTATGTTGGGTGCTGCCCCCCCTGCTCGACTCTTGGAGTGCGGGGCCAAACTAGTGCGCCACTTGCTTGACCCCCTGTCTGGACTGTGGCTTGACCCCCCCCCCCCCCCCCCCCCCCCACTTTACAAACATATTTTAAAGGACTTCGCCCGCCTTCCCTTCGCCTCCTCCGCCGCGAACTCCAGCACCTGCGCCTTGCCATCTCTAGTGCGTATCCATCCTGGTTCAACGAGCTGGGGTGCAAGTTATCGACACATGTGGATCTACAGACAATGTCCTCTTTCCCATCGGTTGCGATCGACTTCTGCTTGCCGATGCTTGGAAATGGAAGCAAAGCGTCGTTAAAATCTATCTACCGAATGTTCAACAAGACCATCAACAAACTTTCCGACCATGTCTCGCACTGGCACCGGATAGGGTACATCGACGAAACAACTAAGCTGCAGTGGGCCCTTGTCTACAAGTTACCGATATCGAAGAAGGAAGGCGATGTCCATTTTAAACTTTTTCATAATATACTGCCCTCACTCACTGTTTTACATCACATTAACCCGGATATTTTTCGCGACACTGTGGCTGGTGTAAGGATACACAAGGTACGATTAAACATTTATTTATTAAATGCCCGGCATACAACCAGTCCTTAATCTTTTGTCCGTTTTATTGAATCGTCTGTTCCCATCCTTACTATTGACTTTTGATTTATACTGGTCCCTTGTCCCGTGCGCAGGTGGTCGTAGCAGGGAGGCCGTGCGCCTCGCCAATTTTTTGATAATTAGTTGCAAGTGTGTCATATATACTTTTTTTCGTACGAATACTTTTTCGAATCCTATTATCATTTGGCAGCATCGGTTAAAAAGCAGAATTTTGTATGAATTTCATTACTATCATTTGTGCCACAATATCGATGCTTTTCTTAAAACGTGGTCACACAATAATACTCTGTTCCTTTTCGATGATTGCTCATTGATTTTGTTGTTTTAGATTTGCATCTACATTATGTAGGTGTGTTTGTTATTATGATGTATTTAGTTTACATTGTTTACTTTGATAACAATGTTTATCTTTGTATAACCATTGTAAACAAACTTTATGTTTGTATTATGTACTATTCTTTTATTGTAAACCTCTGACTTTGATTTATAGTTTGTAAATAAAGATATCCTTTTAAAAAGTCAAAAAGTCTTCTTCTTCTTCTTCTTCTTCTTCTTCTTCTTCTTCTTCTTCTTCTTCTTCTTCTTCTGAATAAGACCTACCTCCCTTCAAGTGCTCCCATTCTTGTGAAAATCGGATTTGAAAACAACAATTATTTTGTCCTTGTCATGAGGACATGCCTATATGTTTGTTTATTTTAGACACGATTTTCCCCTTATGAAATTCATGGTTTTGTCAAATTATGGGGGCATTGGAAGCAAGATTACGCCACTGATTAAATTTCACCAGTTTCCAAAATTATGTTGTGGTCGAAGGGCAGAATATGAAAGGGTTACCAAGAAAAAAAAATGAAATAATCTCTACGGTTTAAATTTCAATGTTTATTTTGATCAGCTACCACAAGTTTACGAATTATGTTTTTCCTTTCTTGTCGAACAGATATTGCTAAATATGTTCATCGTCGGAATCTTTGGAATCATCTACTACTTGAAAAGAAAACAAAGGGGTTACCAAGCTGTCCACTATCGGGTTGAAGGAGAGTGTGAATGTGGAAGCAGAGGGGCGGAGGAGGTCGAAGCTGGGGATGAAGATGGGGCGGGGCGAGCCCGGCAAGTCTGGGATACACACGGAGTGTTTGCGGAGATGACTCAAAGTGAAGAGTCGCGGAGAATGCAGCCAAAGCTAATGAGGACCTGGTCGGGAAGGAGGAAATCCAGTCAGATTAGCTTGGGACTAGCGGATCAGGGTAGTCCGAACATGGGGGATAACTGGATGCTGATTGAACCTGACAAATGGTTATAATGGACCATTTCTAGAAATGACACTGACGCGCCTATACTCGCCAAACCCTTTTACCAGAATGTGTTGTCAATTAAAGTTAGAACACTGAATGAAACCTGGACAAATCTTTGTTTGCATTATAATTCACAGACAAATATAATTAATAAGTTTATGAACATTTCAGCATGATCGGTCAAGAAATAAAAAAGTATGTCTCTTTGGAAAAGGACATTTATTTCTACGAGTGACTCAAATTTTCTCAAGATATATGTTTATCATTCTTTTGAGTTTAACATATGTTTTTAGAATACATATAATACTAGTACAAGAAACATCGTAACCGGACTACTAACCCCTGGAGAATCACCCCCGGGCGATTACCCTCGGACAATTTCCCCCAAGACAACTACCCCAATACAATCACCCCCCCCCCCCCCCCCGGACAACTGCCCCCAGGAGAATTACACCCCAGGTCGATTTCCCCCAATACTATTACCCTCAAGACAATTACCCTCAAGACAACTACCCCCGGACAATTACCCCCCAAGACAGCCACCCGCTGGACAATTACCCCAAGACAATTATCCCCGGACAGCTACCTCCGGATAATTACTACCCGGACGATTACCCCCTATACAATAACCCCCACGAAAATTACATAGTTACCACCTCCGAGACCCCACCAATCAGCACTACCTTGCTCAAAAACCTCTGGATTATGACTATACCACTACTAGTACTAGTGGGAATAAATAATGCATAATAATAACAAAAATAACAATAATGATACTAACAATAATGCTCTAAATAATAATAATATTAATAATTATGAACATCATAATAATGATAATAATACTAATACTAATACTAATACTAATAGTAAAAATTATAATAATACTAGTAATGATAAAATTACTAATAATATTTTGTATAATGATGATGATGATGATGATGATGAATGTAATTATAAAACAGCTATAATAATAATAATATCAATACTACTTATAATTATAATAATATTGATATTAATAATACTTCTATTACTACTAATAATATAACTACTAGTTATAATAATAATAATAATAATAATAATGATGATAATAACAATAATGATAATCAAATATCCAAGTGATGTAATTCTAGCAGCACTGAACTTTTACTATTTACACTCCCTCGGGAGCATTTTACACTAATTTTATGTCAGGGCTTAAAGGGATCTAGTAACTTTGTTGACATGTGCAACAAGTGATGATTGGTTGATATAAAGTATATTGTTGTTATCTATTATGTCCACAGGGTATTGTGTAAAAATTTCAAGTCAAATGGATGCTATATGGCCAATATGAGCAAAAATGCAAAGTGATATTCACTAACTCACAGCACTCACTTTGTACACGGTTTCGAAAATCCAACGCATATTTTATTATCTGAAAACTTCAATCGTTCATATCTTTGTAACGAAAGGGAGATTTGAAAAACCGAAACATGTCTCATGCTTTTTGTTGTAAATACGAACAAAACAAGTTATGATAGAATTGCTACTTTTCCAATTGGATTTTGAGGATTTGGACAATGTTACTAAGTCCCTTTAATTCTTCCATAACAAACAGATTGTATATATTTCTGCAACAGGGCCCTGGTGTTATAAGTAATGGTCTGACCTTTCTTAGTATGATGACATTTCGAAATGTACCGGTCTTGGTCACGTGAGAGACCGAATTTTTTAAATTTTTTGTTGGTATTAATAGGATGCTTATATACTTAGAGGTATGACGATGTGAATTTTGAAATATGTACGTAAAAAAGAAGTACAAAATAAAAATGATCTCAAACAGTATTTCTTAAAGGGATAGTTGAGTTCTGGTAGAGAGCGTACAGTTTTAGTAACCAAAACCTGCACCATTACATCACAAACTAATACTTATAACTCAACCACGCTCAAAAGTACTACAAAAGTTACAAATGACTAAGTAAAAAGCCTGTTATCATACAAAAAGAGCTGTTTTTAAAACTGAAGAGGGCGCTTTCCAAAAACGTATTTGTTTAAACCATTTTAAATTAAATATTTTGCATGTGATGTTTTGTTGATATAGTGATTAGATTAGAGAAATTTTTGAAAAGAGGAAGCATTTTAAACGAATTTTAACGGCTGGTTCAAAATTTTCAAATACTTGTGGGGCCCCACATTTATTATAAATGGTTATGTTTATGGATATTTCAGCCGTTTCAGCACCGATTTTGATCAAATAAAGTTCATTCTGCCATCAAAATTGTATGTTCTTTCAAATTTGACACTCAGTTTTTTTTATTATCTCACAAACAAATTATTTTGTGTAGCGCCCTCTCTACCAAAACTCAACTATCCATTTAATGTATTGTACTATGTGGGTATGTATTGTCACGTGTGTGACATGTACAATATGAATGGGAATTTTACAAATATAATGTTAAGAAAGTGACATGAAGTTCAATTTTCACAAAGTTGGTATCAACTTGTATAGGAGAATGAGAGGAATAAGCTTATTTTATATGATTTTGGTATTTTGATTATGTTCTGAGTAATGATTTTTGTTTATATTGAAAAATGAAAATATATGCCAATTCGTAAGAATTTGTCTAAATTCAATGTAAATCTTATAAAAGCTTGAACAGTACTCTTTTAATTAATGGAATAAAATAACTAGAAAAACAAACTTAATTTTTTTCTAAGAAAATTTCACTTTTCAAAGAATGGACCAAGCAGTTTTCAACTGCACATCCAATGTGATGTTTGCATGGTTTTACTGTAAATTATTTTTTGAACGTAGATTGTAAGTTTAATTTAAACGTAATTTGCAGGACTGCATTATCCATGCGCCTCGTGCTTCAAAAGACGAAACATGCGCTGCATAAGTAGCCACCATTATTATTGTATTATTATTTAGTGTTTGTGTATTATAATTAACTACAATACGTATATAAAGGCGAGACGAATATTAATATTTAAGCTGTGTTTGTTTTCATGTAACATAAATTTGTGAAGCTTACTGTGGTATAGTTTGTATCAAAATTAGATACGTGGTTTTACTATTCATTTTATTATTTTATTTTCTTAGTCTAAAGCAAGTTATTCAAACGTTGACATAACTTATGCACTTATTCTGGCACATTGTATGTACAGTATACGTATACATTAAGATTTTTCAATCTAGATTGGTGAGGCAAAGATGGTTGATTTTTATTTATTTTTGGTATACTAACAATTCGTTATGAATCGGATATATACATGGGGAATTCCCATTTGATAACATGAAACAATCCTATTAATTTGCTTTGTGATACAACGCCATTGCGAAATAAATAATGTTTTAAGGAAAAGGGGGTTTTACATACATTTGTTTTGTCTTTTTTTTATACGGTCAATTGTCAACTGATATTTCATCGATTGAGAAAGAGAAGGGCGCTAAGTAAGTCTCTTTGTGAGCATCGGAGATTATCATGTTTATAGTTTGAGAGCCATGTAGAAACCAAATGTAGCTCCTTTTGATTTGTTATAAATATGTAAAATATCATAAATAATTCTGATCTGAACTTTTGGCAACACATAGGGAAGCTCCTATCGAGGAGATGGTACGCATTAGTCAGTTTTACCCCAAAATGACTTAACCTTTTACAAATTATTTGAAACCCTTCTAGGGCTTATTATGTCCATATGAGAATGGAACATATGCGAGAGTACGAGCCAAAGAGGAGACTGAAATATATTGCATGAAACCGTAACGGTTGTAAAAAGAGCAATGTATATTTGAATATATTCAACAATGAAAATACTTAGTTATCAATAATTTATGAAGCAGGTCCTTCATAATTTTTATTTTATTTATTCATTCAGTTTATTAACAATATAAAAACAGCCAATGGAAAACAGAAAAGGCAGAAGCCCATGTCTGTTTCCTAATTACACATTTAAAATCAATAAATACAAGTATATAAAACAGGAAATGAATGCTTATTGCTTAATAATATTTACAATTGTACAATTAAAACATATTTACAGGAAATGAATGCTTATTGCTTAATAATATTTACAATTGTACAATTAAAACATATTGAAGATTAACACACACTCAATTAACCGGTATAAGAGCTATATATACAATATTTAAATGTAACTTCAGTGCCCTTTTAAAAGATATAAGGGAAGGGCTATTTAAAATATACTGTGGAAGTTTATTCCAATCAGGAGCTGTGTTTACATGAAATGAATTAATATAATAATCTGTTCTAGCAAATGGTACGTTTAATTTCAATGAATGGTAATTTCTTCCAATCCTAGATGCATATGTAAATTTGTGTGTATAGTTTACAAGCATCAAATTATTTTGTAATGCATAACAAGCAACCAATCTATAGTACAATCTTCTTTTTTCTAAGGTACATAATCCCATTTGATTTAATAAATATTCATATGAGGTTTCCCAGTCACTACACATCATCCTAACATAACGCTTTTGAATACGTTCAAGTATAATTCTATGACTTTCACAGTGTGGGTCCCAAGCAATACAACAATATTCTAAGCGTGATCTTATAATAGCTTCATACAGTTGCTTTAAAATATGTGGGGGACAATTAACAAATGATCTACGTAACACACCTATAAGCTTAGTACTAGCTTTATATAATTCCTGACAATGGAATTTCCAATTCAGAGTATCATTTATAACAATGCCAAGATATTTTTCAGTGTGCGTTATATCTAGTTCATATCCATTCAATTCATAATTAAAATCTATTGTTTTATTCTTACGAGACATCTTCATAACTTTACATTTCGAAACATTAAAATTTAACAACCATTTTTTACTCCAATTACTAAGTTCATCTAAATCTTTCTGAAGTAAACTGCGATCTTCTACAGACTTAATTTTGTTATATACAATGCAATAGTCAGCATACAAACGAATAACAGATTTGATATTGTCAGATAAATCATTTATATAACATAAGAAAAGAATTGCACCTAATATGGTCCCCTGAGGGACTCCAGACGTAACATGGATCCAGTCAGAGTATTCTCCATTTAAAACAACACGCTGTGTGCGATTCTTCAAAAAACTCATAATCCACTGTACATTTCGTGTTAAAACTCCACATGTATTGCTTTTATTAAGTTGACTAAAACGATCTTCACTTTAGTTTTAGTATGTTATACCAATATTCGCAAAGGAATACTAAACAGAACGTATTAAACAAATTTAACCCCTTGCCTATGGGGAACCGAGTCTATGGGGATTTCAGAATCTCGTATGGAACGGGTTGAGTGATTGATGTGTTATAACGGTGTTTGTGATGATACTATTAATTATCTAATCATTGTATAATATTAACGCAATTTCGTTTGTAAATATCTTTACATTTTGTGTACATGTTACTGCTGAAATTAAGCTTGGAGCTGCGAATGTACTTTTTGAATAAAAATACCCTTATTTTTATAGTATTGAGTAAAACTACAAGTCCAATTATACCACAAGTATGATTATTTACATCAATTTGTTGATGAAATTATAATGTTGACAGTACTGTGACAAAGGATTTGAGGATCACTTATCCTTTCTATTATAAAGGTATGTTTGTCCTATTTTTGTATCATGTTATCTTTTGCCTGAATTGTCTAATGATCCTCGCGGCTTTGTTACCCGTAATTACATGTTTTCAATATTGTTTAATACAAATTATTTTGTCCGAATTTGATATGATTTCCCCCCAAATAGACATGATTTTGCACAAATATGACAGGATTTGTCAAAATTTCAGGGGCGGGGGTGGGGGGGGGGGGGGGCTGTGCTGTTCTCTTTCCGGAACTACACCATGAAGTCTGCAACTTATTAGTTATTTATTATTACAAGTTATTTGGGGAAAATGTGTATACTGTTGTAAACACTTGACCTCATGATGATTTATGATGATACCAATGCATATATACATGCATATCTTACATTGTTTACGTATTAACATATTAAAGGGATGTACACTGTACTAACTTTGGTGACGTGTGCACAAAAGTGATGAATGGTTTGTAAAATGTGTAGTTTTGGGATTTGGGTTTGTATGTCCTCTTAGTATTGTATGAAAATGTCATGATAAATTCATGTTTCATGGCGGAGTAATGAGCACAACTGCAAGGTGATATTTCTGAACTCATTGCACTGAATTTGTACACGGTTATGACTATCAAGTGGATAGTTAAGAATCCAAACACTTCAGTCGTAAATATCGTTGTTCCGAAAGGGAAAAAAAAGAAATGGCATGCTTCTGTTGGTAATACGGGTACAACGCGATATAAGAGTACCACCCGCTTTCTAATTAAGTTTTGGGGATTGGACAATGTTATGAAGTTAGATCCATTTAAGCACGGTTTCCTGTCTTATGACTCACGCAATATAAATCAGAATATGGCAATATGCCATATTACGTACATTATAATAATAGCTCTCATATTGGCATTGCTAGGCTACGTTCAAAAGGGTGTTTCGTGCATGTGTTAAAAGGGGTTTTCCCTGTAAATGCAACGGATCGGTTATTCATTCAAAGCAGCGTTATGGAAAAGTTAACAATAAACGGACAAACCATAAACGCATTTTGTAATAATGCACAACCTGTTGGGCCCTGAAGATGAACAAAGTTACAAATGACTAAGTAAAACACTTGTTATCATTCAAAAAGAGCCGTTCAAACTGAAGAGGGTGCTATCCAAAAACTCATTGGTTTCAACCATTTGTCATGAGTCATCATCAACAACTATCTAAAAACCTCTTTTAAAAGTTGTTGAAAGAAGTTTATAATAACTTGTTCTATTTTCTTAAGAGTCAAGATATCGTCTGGCTAAACGATATATACATAACATATTTTGAAATTAAATTGTACAACTATGAAAGCATTCAAAAGGAAATGATTCTCATTTATTAGTTTTGTTCAATGAACTTTCAAATGGAATTAAAACCAACAAAACCCTTACACATTTTATTTCGGGAAGTACCTAATACTCAAGTGTACTTTCAAATTATGTAAATAATGGCACAGTTAGAATAGATTAGCAATTTCTAAATAATCATTTCCTCGTCTGTTTGTATTGAGTCAATCTACGAAGGGCACTAGCACCTGAAGTCCCCATCCATGGCTACTTTAATGTCTGCTGAGCATTAATGCTGTGTATACATAATAACGATTAATTTTGGTAAGCCACTCCCTCCTTTCAGCGATGTATGAAATGTCAATAATGAAATAACAAATAATCCGCACCAACGAAATACAAAATAATCTGGTATCGTGCATTTATATTGCGTCAAGCTTCTATAATTGAATAAACATTAAACTAATCAATCAATTCCTATTATTATGTTGGTTTCTTGTTTTCTGTCAGAAAACGAATCAAACAAATGAAAATAAAATGCGTCTTCGTGGTGGTTCGCTTCACAGAACGGAAACCCACTAGAAATCCCGTATTTCAGTTTTCATTTATATCGGGTCAAGGATACGCCACCAGCTGTGGTGATATAATGTGTGTCTAACCTATATGTATATTGACATGGGGAAACACAAATTATCATCGGATCGTACAACTTACCTCTTGCCCATCACCATCTCTCTCTTTCTCTCTCGGCCCTGTTTTGGCAAAAGGGTGTATCTCAGAAAATTTGACTTTTTCAGGTTTTTCCATTTGGGGGTTTTTTTAGGTCAAAATTGTCATTTAGCAAAGTTTCAGAAGTGCTCGAGCTTTAGTTTTCGAGATAATATGACCTATCTGGAGTAATTTTTACTCTTTTTAGTAATTTTGTTGGCATCTCCAGATACACCCTTCTGCCAACAAAAAGTGACGGGATTTGTATGGCGTATCGGCAGATACACCTTTTCGGCATAATATCTAAACGAAATAATTCACTCATTTAATTTGGCAGAAGGGTGTATCTGCAGATACACCCTTTTGCCAAATAGAGACCAATACAGCGTGTGCCAATTCTTTTTGGCAGAAGGGTGTATCTGGATAAAATGAATATTGCTCTAAATATACAAAGTTAAAACAAATGAAAACTATATGGAAAAAATATTTGAACGATAAATGAAATTCAAACTCCACCAGCATACAACCATTCTTAAGGCTTCTATAGCAAAACGAAATGCTCAAACTTCAAAGTAATTTTTCTCGGTTTTATTTATGCCGGCGTATACTCGAGATACACCATTTTGCCATAAAAGGGCCGCTCTTTCATCTCCCACCATATCCTTTCCTAAATCAAGTAAGGGGCAGATTTATAAACTTGAAAAGTTCAAACACGAAGGTACCAGAGGAATCCCCTCATCTGAAGATTGTATTGCTTATTATTTCCATGCGTGGTATTCTGTAGGGAGAATTTGATCTTTAAAAGCAACTTTGGTATTCTGTAAGTTGGTCTAAAAGTTGATCCTAGGATAAACTTTTGACGATAAGATCAACTCAAAGAAGTTGATCTTAGTGTGTGTAAATTACCTCTTCTAAGATAATACGTATTCTGTAGCAGCAGTTACTTCTAAACTTAAGACTTCCCCTACCCTGCCTTAGCCATTGAATAATACACGCAACAAATAAGACAAGATAACGCTCACCTAGGGATAAATAAAAAATAAAAAAATTGCTGTGCGCGAGATAAACGATCAAACTTGAGAAACTGAAGCCACTCCCCCACGAAAGATTAAGATGAGAGGCAATTTCTGATTGTTTAGATTACATCTTTATGGCACAGATTAATTATTCATTATTCATGCTAAGATCGTCTTAAGATCAACTTGAATATACCAATTTTGCCAATCTTAGGGAACTCGTAAAGGGGCCGTCACAAATCACAAACGGAGCCCGCCCGACTTCTCTGGGAGCTTAAAAGGGCATTTTCGCCAGGACGACGGCCGGTGTCTGCTCGAATACTGCGGGCTCCGCCGCGTTTTTCAGGGTTCGGCCGACGTTCGCAGGGCACTGAAACCTGTTCCCAAATCAGCGATTTTCAAACGCCGAATTTTGAGGTCGCAGAGCTCGTGAACAGGTCGCCCGTAGATCGCTCGGGCATCGGCAGATATTCGATCGATATTCGGGCGGCAATCTGACGATTTTAGACCATTTGGAGCTTTAAAATTTGGAGGTCGGTCGGAAGAGCTGCGCGGCCGTCGCACGAGTTCCCTACGATACCCGAACGACCTCCTCCTGTATACCACCCGAATTGTAAACAAATCGCGCGTGCTTCATGCTGGTGTCGGGCCGCGGTCGGGCGGCTTATACGGGCCCCGGGCGTCGAATTTGTTTCCCCAAACAGGTTTGCTATGGCACTAATGCATAAGATGCCCGTTTAATTGGAATCGGGCGACTTGCATGGAGATCAAAGCGCGTGTATTCAATTCGAGTTATAAATAGACTTATAACCACTACATCTGACCTATAGCCACTAAAGCTCACCTATAGCCACTAAATCTGACCTATAGCCACTAAAGCTGACCTATAGCCACTAAATCTGACCTATAGCCACTAAATCTGACCTATAGCCACCAACATTAGGGTTAGGGTAAGGGTTAGTGTTAGGGCTATATCCCCCTAAAAACCAACACCAACCAAGCGAACTGAGTTAGGTCAGTCAGTAGAGAGGTAGCGACCGTGATTAGACTGATACGCTAGAGAATAGAGATCCCTGGTTCGAATCCTACCTTGGTTCAATGTTTTTTGTATTTGCTATTATTACGGCACTCGACTCAATGTTTGAATTCATACAAGTCGGAAATTTCGGATATGCGTGGTCTCTGACCAAGTCGCTAATTCACAAGGATTTGCAAACCTGTTTGGGAAAAAAAAAAAATCGCCCACGGGGCGGGCTCCTCCTGCCAAGTCAGGGATTTGGCCCCTGTCCACGGAAGATGCCCGCCCGTGCGTCGACCGCCGACCGGAGCCCGCCCGGACGTCACCCGGAGCCCAGCCGGCCGTCGCCCGGTTGTCGGAAGAGCACCGACAGACCTATTTATCATCGACCGAAACTTGGACGGCGCACACCCGTATGCCGATCAGGTATCGCCCGACTGCAATTTGTTTACAGGCGGGCCCCGGACGATTTCTTATCACTAGTTTTCAACGGTTCCGCCCGAGCCCCGCCCAATATGTGACAGGGTAAATTTTTAAGCGAAAATGCGCTCGACTCCCTGGCGGGTTTGAAACGCGGCGACCTCCTGGCAATCCACAAATTCGGCCGGAGTCCGTTTGATTTGTGACGCAGGCATAAAGGATATTACGATCAACACCTAAGATCAACTTTAGGATGAATGCCATTATGATGATTAAAATGATTATCTCCAAAGTACAAAACTTAACTTTATAGCACCCTTCTATGCTACTAAAAGAGGAAGATATGTCTGTCTCTCCGGCCCTTCAGGTATCGCCGTGCCTTCAGGTATGACCCTCACCTTTCAGGTGATGATTGCTACTACCTTAAGGAAGGAAAATTAGGAAATGGTCAAAGGGTATCAAATTTCTAGAAATATTTTTTGTTGGGAGGGGGCGCTACACCATGTACACGCATGATGATCGCGATGATTTGTACTAAGTTGATCTAGAAAGATTTGTTTTTTGGAGGGGGCGCTAGACCATGTACGCGCATCATGATCGCGATGATTTGTATACCACGTGCCACAGGCACGGGACCGGTCCTCTATTCTCTATAATTATAGCTTAAAGGGGTAGTTCAGTTTTGGTATAGAGGGCGAGGCACGAAATATTTTTTTTGGTGAGATAATGAAAAAATGAGTGTAAAATTTGAAAGATCATACAATTTAAATAGCAGAATAAACTTTATTTGATCAAACTCGGTTCAGAAACGGCTGAAATATAAAAAAATATATCCGATCGGAATACATTTGGGCCCTTAGATTTATTCAATGATTTTTCACAAAATTAAAAAAAAATGAAAGCAGCCTTTGCTGAGCTGAGCACTGAATACGTCAAAACACAGGATACGATTTGCGCCCTCTATCATGAACTTGGCTCACAGAAGACACTGGCAGAGGAAGAGAAGTCAGAGGAAAATGTGATTTATATTTCATTTTTTTGTTTACTTTTGTAAAATTCATTTGTGTATTTTTTTGTTTGTACATAGATTCATATCGTGATAAGTGTTATCTAATTGTCAACACATGTTTGTATGTATGTATGTATGTTGTGTTCGAATATTCAGTTGTTCTCTGTATTTTCACGTTTGTCATATATTTTATTTATATTTCTTTTTCTTTTTAAAACATGGACCGGAAATGAATTTGAATGTGATTCTGACTCTAAATGGAATCATCAGATTTGTTTATAATTACTTCGTTTTATTTGGTTCACCCTCTCTAGGAGAAGTTGATGATGGACTGAGTGACTCCCAGAACAACCTGACTGATCTCCAGATGAATCGAGATAAACTGGGGAAGAAGATAGACTCATACACCAGGCTCCTGGAGGAAGAACAGCAACAGCTACAGACTCAACTCGGGCGGAAGGAGAATAAGTAAATGCGATCTGTTACATGAATAGAAAACACCCATTATAATTAGTGTCTACATTCGATATTATCATTTGACAAAGTATTGCAGTAGCATACGAAACGTCATGATCGTTTAGATTCCTAGTTTGACATTGCGAGACAAACGAATATCATTAGCGATATTATTTCCGATAATTAGTATAGTTGGAATTATTATATACCTTCAACAAAATATTTAATATGCTTTCACAAGTTTGTATGGATTGTTGATGATAATATCTACACATATCTGAGTGACGCTAATTGTCTTGCTCTGAATTGTAACCTATGACATACACATTGCCTGTTTGTGTAGCATTGATCAAAATTGATTTCATCTATCGGACGTGATCAAATATTATATTAAGAAGTATATGAATTGCTTACACTTCTTTAAGTATTGTATATATTTGTTTTGATATTGGAATATGTTGTGTGTAAATATCATATAAATATCTTAAGTATTTTATATCAGCTAACATTATGCTATATACCTTGAAGCGTTATTAATATATGTAAATTTCAGAACAAATTATTACAATAAATAAAAAGTATGTGCCTTTCTACATAAATAAACATATTAATCTACAAATCTATATTATGTCCATGGTAGTGCTAAATCCATCTAAATACTCTTTCAGTATTTATGTCACTCCGTCCAGAGCTATACTCTTAATTTGTTTGAGTTAAAATTGTATGTACATGTACCTTAGTCTTTTTTTCAATTCATAAATATATTCATTTATAATTCAACCTGTTTATGTGAATTATAACAAATCTGTGTTGAATGGAAACTTACAATTATGTAAGTTAAAGCAAAATACGATATCCATTCTATTTAACAATGTGTGGCCTCTTTTGAATAAACTGTTCCTTTCAAGAATTTGAGGTCGGAAAAGGAAATGTCACCACTTATTCTCTATTCACACATAAACATGATTAAAGCACTAAGACAGTCTCAGCTTTGCAAATTCCATGTTTGTATTTCGAAAGTTCATGTCTTACAGTCTTATGATTTGTAATTAAATTAATATGACATATATTTACATCCTGATGATATGTGGAATAATTTATGGTGCATATTGTGGCAAAGACATTCCATCCATCTGTTTTTTTTTTCTAATTGAACAAACATACAAACACTATAGAACATATCCATTTGATTCATTGAACAAAGAATGATGCTTTTGAACACTTTTATTTTCAAGAGCTTTGGTGGTAGTAAATCAAAATGTCACAACTTGTTGCATACATTCACAGTAATAATACAATAATTAATTTTTAAAAATGTCAACCTTGCAGATTCAATGTCTCTCTTGTGAACTACATGTATACACTGTCAAGTGATTTTTAATAAAAAATTGAAAATAAAGCGTTTTTACCTCATGCTAATACATGTAGTTGTGTAGAATCATAATTGTATAGTGCCTAATAATCTATGGTGCATATTGTGAACAAAAACATTCCATACATCGTTTTTCTTATTGGACAAATAACAAGAAAAGTGAAACCATTCCATCCAGAGAAACCCACCTTGATGTTTTTTTCTGAACAAAATTCTCTATTCTTCTTATAACAATGTTGACAGTATTTATGCATGTTTTTATTTTATATTAATCATGTCTTTCTGTAAATTGATATAGTAATACAGCTGGACGTACATATTCTTTGTTTACGTTTTGAGTGAAGATTGTAAGTTATATTTATTCAGGTAATCAAGTCTTTCAATGAATATATTTAAGCAGATACTATACTTTGCGTGGTTTGGTATAATTTTTACATTTTGTTGTGAGTTTACAATCTTCCGGAACATCTTCGATTATTTATTATGGATCATGTGTTAAATAAGTTAAATGTAGAGAACATTATTTTTTATGTTGTATAATACAGTATATTACAATATTATTTAGTTTTGGACTATTTTGTACATAGTCAAGTCAGCAACATTTATAATATAAGAATTGTTCTACTTGTTCATGTTTTGTGTGTTGTGTGTGTATTAAGAAGATATCTCTCAAATAAAGTCTGACATTCTAAGAAAATTATCATAACATTAGACTTGTGATTTCTTTGCAGTATTTACATATTTAGAACTCTCTAACATCAGCTTTATGGCTTTCTACCTATAATATTAAGAACTTAACTCCAAACAGTACTAAGTTCTTTTTCCATTAAAATGTAGATAATAATATTAATGCAATAATACAAATTATGCTATCAAAAAAAGAATATGAAACGTTCCAGTTTGGTTCCCCCATAAAGCATGTGTACAAAGAAAACAATAATTCTTCAAAAGTTCATGAATTGGCTTGAATGCTTTTCTGAATTAACCCTAACCAGGTTGTACAAAGGTGTCATTTTTGCGGCCATTTTGTTTATGCAAATTAGATGGTCAAAAACTCAATTTCGCTTGGGAACCGGGCGAATCGGATTCAGCACCCCGAAATTATGTGAAATAGCTTGGTTCCCAACTTTAACCTCCAAATGCTCCTAACATGCACATTTTCAAGAAATCCCACTAGACTACTGTATATCTTTTTTAAAGGGACAGCCCCTCTTTTGCAAGCCAAATTTCAAAAGTTGCAAGGTTATTGTCTTATATGAAAGAAAATGTCATTTAATAGCATTCCTGAAAAAATAGGGCTTGAAATCTCTTTTTCGTGGAGTTATAGACCTAAATCTAATAAACCATCGTCCAACGGTTAATTGTGCAGTATACGTGTATTCACCCGTCGAGAAAGTTCGCTCACAGATTCCAAGGAGTGCCACAGCACTATGCGTGACCCCTATGTGACCCGCGCTAGCTACGTGACCCGCGCATACATAACAATAGGTAAGCGATTACTAAGCAAAATAACCAAACGTCGCTTAAACTGGCTACATGAAATTATAGATTCTTCATTTTTGAGATCTTTTTCCATGACATACCTTTACAAATGTCGGCTTCACAATACCTTTACAAGAATAAGTACAATATTGTTGTAATATTATGCTAAATCAGTTAACCCTAAAAAGACTGGGGGGGGGGGCTGATTTAGCCCCCCCCCCTCCTCTATTTTCGCGATTACTTCGCAACGCTTAAATATTTTACGGTGCCACTTCACGACTTTTTTCCTTAGAGTCTTGCGCAACCTTTGATACCAAATTTGCGACGACCGGGTGTACCGTTCTAAAGTTACGTGAACTTTTGTAAGTCAGCGTCGGCCCGAAAATCGCTAAATTTTGTGATTTGTGTACAAAACCTATGGAAATTGACTTTTTCCTAGAATAGACAAAAAAACCTTCATTATTTTTCATTCTGATCACTGCAATCATTTAATTTTGGGCTACAAATGGTTGAATAATGGTTAATATTTTACTCCATCAAAAAAATATAAAACAAATATGTTTAAAATGCCAAAAAAAAAAAAAAAAAAAAAAATGCAATTTTCGCATAATTAATTAGCTCTCATTAGCATATTATAATTAAAACCAAAAAATTAACTATGGAATATTGTATGGCTTATGAACATCTATCACCATGCCAAATTTGGAGTCGATTGGAGTTTCGATTGCCGAGAAAACTACAAAAAATACAAACAAATACCATTTTAGCATAATCAATTAGCTCTAATTAGCATATTCTAATTATTATTTTTGTTTTAACTACGCAATATTGTAGACCTTATGGACATCTATCACGATGCCAAATTTGGAGTCGATGGGAATTTTGGTTGCCGTGATCTTAGGGGGGGGGGGGGGGGGGGGGGCCCTTTTAGCCCCCTCCCCCCAGTTTTGTTAAGGTTCAAAATAGCCCAGTCTTTTTAGGGTTAAACTCCTTTATTGACCGATTATAGTTTGATGGAGGGACGCATTCGTTTTTTATACGTAGAATCCAAATTTTGTGTGTGTGTTACATTCATCCCCATCCGTCAACTGGAAACTGTTCAGACGTTTTGTAAAAGAGGGACTGTCCCTTTAAAGGATAGTTGAGTTTTAAACGGAATTTTAGAAACCAAAACCAGTACAAGCTAATAGTTATAACTCCACCATGCTAGAAAGGTATACACAATTACAAACGAATAAGTAATAACCCAGTTATCATTTAAAAAGAGCCGTTAGAACTCAAGAGGGCGCTCTCTAAAAACTCATTGGTTTCAACCATTTTTCATACAAAATTGGGCATGTGATGTTTCGTTGAAATAAATGATTAATTAGATATATCATCAACAACTTTTTAAAAACCTCTTTTGAAATTTGTGGAAAGAAGTGAATCATCTTATGTATTTTCTTTTTAAAGTCAATATATTGTCTTGCTAGACGATATATAAATAACATATTTTGAAATCACATTTTACAACTATGAGAGCATTCGAAAGTGAATGATTCTCATTTCACGTTTTATTCAATGAACTTTCAAATGGAAGTATAACCAACCAATTAAGTGTCAAGGGGCATTTTGGGACGTACCAATACTCAAGTGTACCTTTAATATAACGCCAATCATAATTCTATGCCACTCTTGATATTGTAGATTAGGCCTATATGGGATTAAATACTGTTCTCTTTATCCACGCAACATATCTTGGGATAGTTTTGTTTGAGTCATTAACTCGTTTATGTTATGTGTGGGAAATAGATTTGGGATTTCGTTAACAAAAATTATACAATTACATTCAGTTATATCAACCGAATTGTGAAATCTTCGTATCAAACAATGCCATAAATAATGCCATGTATTTATGCCACTATTTTAAGTATACCAAAGCAAAAATCAACTAAAAGTAATGTCACATGTTTGACATCGTTCTTAATTAACTTCATAAGCGTGTATACATATCATTACCGTGATTGTAGTACTTCAGACAGCACCAACATTTGTTCAGAGATTTTGAACTCTCACAAACATATTTGTATTTTAGTAATACTTTAAATCAAGCTAAATCACTTATATTTATCCAGTGTTTCTGGAACTCTCCAAAATATTCTAACTTCGAATCATAATCAATTCTTACTCGTGGTTGTTGACAATTTACCCTTTTTTTGCACTGACATTTTCACATGAAGCACGATCAAAATATTGATAAACTCCAGCTATGAACTGACTGTACTTTGTTTGCCTAAATATGTATGTCGAGTAACATCGCGTGATATGTTATCTATTTGTTCGAACTGATGTCAATATTTAATTGATGACATTGATGAAAAATATTTGATTCGCGTTGGGATATTTTATAATCCAATATTAGTAAAAAATACAAATTCCCATTGTCATTGTCCCATTGTGTGCGAGGCGTTTCAAAATACTGCTATTTGACATTGATGTACTCCATGAACGTGTGTCAACATGAGCAGAGATTTGAACTCTCACACACATTAATTCATTAATTCATAATGATTATAGTCCTTCAAAAACAAATAAAGCACCTGGTATTTTTCCGGAGTTTGTTGATCTCTCACAAACATTACTTCATTTCATCTGCATGTCTAGAATAAAGACAGCACCGATATCTGTCCAGAGTTGTTGAACTCTCACACACATATTTTACATCTAACTAGAGGGCTACTGAGAAAGGTCCATCGTAAAATGAGCACGTAGACCATAAGATATTTTGAATGTTAACGTTATATAAGACCATAATACGATGATTTCCGGGGGGGAGGGGGGGGGGGGGGGGGGGTGAGGATTAGTGTGTGAATATCGATATACGTTTTGGATCGCCGTCTTCATGGTCTTATCAACTCAATTACTCCCAAGGTTACATTCAAATGCATGATAATTGTTACCAAACTGTTAGTACAAATTGAAATGCACCGACATGGGAGGCGCTTGACTACGTCACACATTAAAAGGATATAGTAACTGTTCTGGTCAAACTAAACTGTATTATCGAATAATTATGCATCAATATACTGCTTGAATTGTAGCCAAACATATCAACGACTAAGATACGTTAAATGGGTAGTTTAGTTTTGGTAGAGAGGGCGCTGCAGATCACAATTTTGTTGTGAGGTAATGAAAAACATGAAAAACTGAGTGTCGAATTTGAGAGAACATGCAATTTTAATGGCAGAACAAACTTTATTTGGTCAAAATCGACCCAGAAACGGCTGAAATATCAATAAATATATCTGATCTTATAATTATTTGGGGCACAAATAATTAGATGATTTTTTTCAAAAAATAAAAAAAATGCTTGCACTTTTTCAAAAATGTTCAAAAGCGTTTTTTAAATAGTTGTTGATGATATCTCTATTTAATCATTATTTCAATAAAACATCACATACATAATTTTGTATGAAAAATGGTCGAAACCAATGCCTTTTACGAAAGCGCCCTCTTGTATTTTAATGGCTCTTTTTGAATGATAACGGGCTTTTTACTTAGTCGTTTGTAATTTTGTTATACATTTCGAGCATGGTGGAGTTATAACCATAATGTTTATAATGTTTATAATGTTACTGTCCAGGTTTGGTTACTAAAGTTGAGCCTTACCAAAACTATACTACCCCTTTAAACTACATGGTGTTACAAATTTTGAGCAAAGGGTTGTAGAATTACTTGTGCCATGGCATTCATTTTGAGAGTGAGAAATTATCAATTAATGCTATTCATTATGACTTCAAATTGCAATTCAATGCCTAAAACACGTTACAGCAAACATAAGAGTTTAGTTAAATGTTTACTATGAACTGTATCTTACAAATTAAAATGATCATCAAGGTCACAAATAGCAGCATTTCCAGTAACTCTCTGCATCTTAACCATCTTAACCATCTGACGTGGCAAAAAATAACAATGCAATCTTGTAGATTATGTTGCAAGCTATCTGCGTGCCAAATGTTGTGGCAGCCGCGAGTTTGACAGCCGAGATCTCAGGGGGTGGAATCCCCCCCCCCCCCCCCTCCTCCCCCGGCCAGAGCATAGCCGAAATAACCGGGCCTGGTTAGGGTTAAGGTTTTCATATATTTGACCAAACACATTACATTGATCAGGTAATTTTGTTCACAGCTGAAATAATCATACTTATTTATTCGGGTGCGGTTCGTTATTCCGAAGGTTCGTTATTCCGAAGGTTCGTTATTCCGAAGGTTCGTTATTCCGAACACGCAAATTTCCTATACCTGAGTGTTCGTTAATCCGAAAATGAAATAGGGTTCGTTAATCCGAACATTTGTTGCATTATTCCGAAGGTTCGTTATTCCGAAGGTCCGTTATTCCGAAGGTTCGTTATTCCGAAGGTTCGTTATTCCGAAGGTTCGTTATTCCGAAGGTTCGCTATTCCTAAAAATTACCCGGGTTCGTTATTCCGAAGGTTCGTTATTCCGAAGGTCCGTTATTCCGAGGGTTCGTTATTCCGAAGGTTCGCTATTCCTAAAATGAAATCGGGTTCGTTAATCCGAAAATGAATTTGGGTTTGTTATAATGCTATAATTTCATATAAAGAGATAAAATAAACTTAAATGTTTGATTGGTCTGGCCAAGGGAGGGAAAGGGGGAGGGGTATGCCTAATGCAGGCTGTAAATTAAATAAACAAAACACAAACTATAGTATTATAACAAGCCCGATTTAATTTTCGGAATAACGAACCCGATTTTATTTTCGGATCAACGAACCTTCGGAATAACGAACCTTCGGAATAACGAACCCAATTTTATTTTCGGAATTACTGAACCTTCGGAATAACGAACCTTCGGAATAACGGACTGTAACCATTTATTCATAGTATGTAAGTATTATTCTACTTGTATGAAGGAAATAGTAGTGCATGAACGAACCACTAGATTTAAATGAGTTTGCTTGATTTAGAAAGGGTTACTTAATCATGCAAAATTGTTGTCTCTTGTATTCAGTTCAGCTTTTAATAATTAAATTATTAACATGTATAATTTGATAGGTTATTGTTTTTTATGTTGTCAATGGAACTAGGAAGTAATGCCACTTTCAATCTATACATAAGTGTTGACATGTAAGATAACAACAGGATCATCATGAAAATTGATTTAGATTTACCGTTTTCTATGTTTTGTCCTTGTGTTATCTTTTCTTTGTTTTTCTTTGTATTATTCTTTATTGTTGTATGCAAATACGAATGTAATAATTGTATTCACCATGCCAAATGGGAGTACTTACAGTACATGTAACAAGCTGGGTATAAAGCTGCAACATAAAAGGTGCATCTAACAACTCTGTAGGCCTATGTTGGGAGAATTAAACAAATATATATATAATTTTCAGTGACACGCGATCGAAAAATGTTACATAACACCCGGACCGTTGACCCGGTGTGCGCAAATTTGGTTTCAAAAGATGCGCAAGACTCTAAGAAAAAAAGTCATGGGGTGGCACCGTAACATATTTAAACATTGCGAAGTTATCGCGAAAATAGAGGAGGGGGTTAAAGGTACACTTGAGTATGGGTACTCCCCCAAATGCCCCTCGACACTTAATTGGTTGGTTTTAATTCCATTTGGAAGTTCCTTTAATAAATCATGTAAAATGAGAATTATTCCCTTCCAAATGCTCTCATAGTTGAACAATTTGATAGCAAGATACTTTATTCATAAGTCTACCGGCCGGGGAATATTTTTACTGTTTAGGCGTCCTCTATCATGAACTTGGCTCACAGAAGACACTGGCAGATCGAGAAGGAGAAGTCAGAGGAAAAGGCGAATTATCTTTTACTTTTGTTTAATTAAATGTTTTTATGTAGATTCGTATATAATTGTAATACATTTTTAAAACATGGACCAGAAATTAATCTGAACGTAATTCTGTCTCAAAATTGTATTTGTCACAAGTTGAATTATCCAGTTTGTCGAATTACAATATTTCCTTTTGTTCACCCTCTTCCAGGAGAAGTTGATGGTGGACACCACCAGGCTACTCAGTGGCTCCCAGAGCAACCTGACAGACGTCCAGATGAAACGGGATTATCTAGCCAAGTTCTTACTAATCCGTTTATTGCTCCTAATAATTACAATGTTCTTTACTTGTTTTCACCATCCTGCAGGAAAAGTTGATGATGGACACCACCAGGCTACTGACTGACTCCCAGAGCAACCTGACGGACCTGCAGATGAAACGAGATACCCTGGGGAAGAAGATAGACTCCTACACCAGGCTCCTGGAGGAAAAACAGCAACAGCTACAGACTCAACTCAGGCGGAAGGAGAAGAAATAAATACTACTCAATTCATGAATTGAATACATTCATAGTAATACAATGACAATTTGATATGCCTTAATGTGCTTTCACAAGTTAGTATGCATTGTTAATAATACATATGAGTGACGCTAAATGTCGTGCTCTGAGAGTGTATTTTATGACACTCAGATTGCCTGTTTTTGTAGCATTGAGCAATAATTGATTTCATCTATCCGACATGATCAAATATTATATTAACAAGTATATGAATTGCTCACATTCTTTAAGTATTGTATATATTTGTTGTGATATTGGAATATAATATAAGTGTGTAAATATGATATGAATATCTTAATTATTTTGAATTAACTGAAATTATGCCATATACCTTCAAGTGTTATTAAAATATATTGTAAATTTAAGAACAAATTATATACAATAAATTAAAAGTATGTGCCTTTCTACATAAATAAACATATTAAGTTATAAAAATATGTGAATGGTATTGTTAAATCCGTCTAAATAATATTTCAGTATTTATGTCACTCCGTCCAGAGCTATAATCTTAATTTGTGTGAGTTGAAATTGTAAATACCTAAGCCTTTTTTCAATTGATAAATATATTAATTTATCATTAAAACTATTAATGTGAATTAGTACAAATCTGTGTTGAATGGCAACTTACAATTATGTAATTCATAGCAAAATACGATATCCATTCTATTTAACAAAGTGTGGCCTCTTTTGAATAAACTGTTCCTTTTAAGAATTCGAGGTCGGAAAAGGAAATGTCACCACTTATTCTTTATTCACAAATAAACATGATTAAAATACTAAGACAGTCTCAGCTTTGCAAATTCCATGTTTGTATTTCGAAAGTTCATGTCTTACAGTCTAATGATTTGTAATCAAATGAAACATGCATATTTGTATCCTGATGACAGTTATGTATTTATGGTGCATCTTGTGGAAAAGACATTCCATCCATCTGTTTTGTCTAAATTGGACGGACATAACAAAACAAACAAAATATCCATTTTATTCATTGAACAAAGTGTGATGCTTTTGAACAAACGTTTTGTTTTAATAGTTTAGGGTAGTAAAATACAATATTGTTAAATTATTCAGTGTCAGACTTGCAAATCCATGTTTCTCTTTTGAACCACATATGTAATTTGCGATACAATTGAAAATTAAGCATTTTTACATCATGATAATAGTTATGTAGCATCAAAATTATAAAGTGCCTAATAATCTATGGTGCATATTGTGAACAAAAACATTCCATCCATCGTTTTTCTTATTGGACAAATAACAAGAAAAGTGAAATGATTCCATCCAAATGAAACCCACCTTGATGTTTATCTAAACAAAATTACTTTATATTTGGAGAAGTTTGTCCTTCTTTAAAATATTTAAACAGTATTGATATATGTTTCCACTATAATATATTAAAGGGTACCACCATCCAAAAATAATATTCTTATTAAAGAAAGGCAACATCTTTAGCATTCCATTCCATCAACAAGTTCACAAAAATATGTTTCCAGAAAAGAAAAAAAAATTGGAAACTGTATCTGTTGGGTATCTATTTGATATCACAAAACGGTACCAAAACATATAATAATGTGTTGTTCTTTGCCTGGTGGTCCCCTTTAATCGTGTCTCTCTGTAAATTGACACAGTAATAAAGCTGGCATACATATTCTTTGTGCACATTTTGAGTGAAGATTGTAAATTAGATTTATTCAGGTAATCAAGTCTTTCAATGAATATATTTAAGCAGATATTATACTTTGTGTGTTCTTGTTAGAATTTGTACATTTTGTTGTGAGTTTACAATCTTCTGAAACATCTTTGATTATTTTGTTAAATTTGTTAAATGTAGAGAACATTATATCATGTTTAGTTTTGGATTACTTTGTAAATTGTAAAGTCAGCAAAATTAAATGTTCTATTATTGTTCTTCTTGTACACGTTTTGTGTGTTGTGTGTGTATTAGAAGATATTTATCAAATAAAGTTTGACACTATCAGAATAAAATACACGTCACCAGACTTTTGATTTCTCCATATTTTCATATTTCATCTAAAAGGCGCTAATTCTCTTTCAATGTTTTTTACATAATACATATTATAGTTGAACAGTAAAGGTAAATTCTACTATCGAAATCGATGAAACATTAACCTAGCTAGCACCATTAAAATATATACAGCTCTTTACATATGCATAAACGGGGTAAGATGCAGTTTGGTTCGAAATGGAAAAATAGTACAATATACAAATATAGACAAGTAAACAGCATATCCCTGCATTTTGCAATATCAAGGACGCAGTAATGGTCACAGTGCAATAATTCACATTTATGGTGCTTGCGTGCATGAAATGTTTGTACAGTATATTTTGTCACGGTGAGATGAAATGGATGAGGCTTTTCAAGAGCTTCGTAAAAAATCGAGTTTATTATGTTGACTCGATACTATGTTTGCATGTAAATACAATTTTTTGCAAGAAAATGCGATTTGGCGGTCTTTTGTCTCCTTAATAAAAAAAGAAATCGCTCCTTCAGAACTGACAAAAACTAAGTATGACCTTGCCAGGACTCAAACATGGAATCCTCTGATTCGGTGTCAGATGCCTTTAATTGAAATGATGACTGCTTAAAGAGATAGTTGAGTTGTGGTATTGAAGGCGCTACACAACATAATGTGCGTGCGATAATGAACTGAGTGTCAAATTTGAAAGAACAATTTTAATGACATAATCAACTTTATTTAAAAAAAATTAGGTTCAGAACTGACTGAAAAATCTATAACCATTTGTAAACATTGTGGGGCCCCACATTTATTCGATAATTTTTAACCAGCCGTTATTTGTTTATGCTTCCTCTTTTCAACATTTTACAAAAGAGGTTTTTAAATAGTTGTTGATTATCTCTCTATCTAATCACTATTTCAACAAAACAAAACATGCACATTATGTTATTTCAAATGGTAGAAACCAATTAGTTTTTAGAGAGCGCCCTCTTGAGATTTAACGGTTTTCTGTAATGAATAACAGGCTTTTGACTTAGTCATTTGTTATTTTGTATTTATGTTGAGCATGGTTGAGTTATTAACTGTTAGTTTATAATGTAATGGTGAAGGTTTTGGTTACTAAAATTGGGCTAAAATGGGTAGTACAGCTTTTGTAAGCCTGAGCTTTAGTAACCAAAACCTGCACAATAACATTACAAACAAATAATTCCGCCATGCTCGAAAAGGATAGAACATTACAAACGACTAAGTAAGCTATTCGTGTAATAAACCTTGTCTTCATGAACTAGGTCATGTGAATTCTTGCAATTTAAAAGGGGAAGTTTCCCCAAGTACTACTGTGGATTGAATGAAAGGAGAACAATTGTAGAAGCCCAAGAGTGAAAGTTTGAGCAAATTTGGATTTTCAGTTCAAAAGTTATGATTTTTGTATTTTTTGTTTGCTGCCCGGCTCTAGCTAGATGGCAATTTTCCAAAATATGTGATGCCATACATAGTAAATCAACCTTCCACTGACTTTGTACATATATTTTAGTTTTGTTCATTCTTCTTGGATTTTGAATGCATGCATATATACCTCTTCCCTAACACATCCGAGAGTAAGAGAAGAGGGACGATGCTTTTTCATGAAAAGTTACATTTTGTGAAGTTTTAAAATACAGTTCTAATGGGAGTCATCACACATCTAACAAAGATTCGACTAAGAGGTCAGCAAACAAGATTTTGAACAAAACTTTGAAAAATCATAATTCTTGATTGGATTAACCAAATCTGTAAAATCTTTCGCTATTGGGTATCTAAAATTGTTTCCTTTTCACCCAATCTGTTTAAAAGCTTGTATAAACTTTTATTATTTTTAACTTTCTACCAAGAGGGTTGATAGTAAGATGTCAAGTGCCTACCATTCATGAAACACTCTCATATCTAGCAATGATATACGTTTTAGATACACGATGAATATTTCCTTTAATAATAACACTTTTAACACAATACCGATCATTATGTCTTATCCAGGACTTTCACTTTAATGATGAAACATAAATCACCATAATGGTAGTGAGGGTCATATGCCCTCCCACCAATAACATAATAACTACCCCTTACAATAAGTAGCTAT